>PVKZ01002310.1:0-240724 GCA_004027375.1 Macroglossus sobrinus | reverse complement strand
AATTAACATGGAGAAACTGCTTCAGACCTATTGACTGGCTCTCAGAAATAACAGTCTCAGCTAGTGTTTCCTGAAGGCTTCTTCACTACTAGGTCCTCTGCTCAGAGCTTTTCATGCTTTACTTCATTTTCTCTTCACAACTACCTGAGGAATTAGATACTACTATTTCCCCATTTTAGAGGCAAGGAAACGAAGAATTAGATATTTTACAGAACTTATCCAAAACCACTCAGCTACTAAAAGGCGAGGCTGGGACTCAAGTCTGATTATAATGTTGGGTAATTTCTGATTTGCCAACTTGGGTCCTTCTTGTTTTTGTGGGCTGTACAAGTTGTTTTCTCTGCTATTTCTAAGCCTCGCTCTTTGCTCACCATGGATGGAAGAGGGGAACTCCTTTTTCCCTAGTTCTTGTTTCAATGGGGAAGGTTTTTTTCTGCATATATTCTGGGTAGAGGAAGAATTGAATTGGAAAATTCCTGGTCCTGCTCAACTCAGCATTGTCCTTCTTCTTACTGAAAAGGAGGTGTTCCTGGGGCTCTACCCCTGTACAGCAAGTGGGTGCCTGACCTTGTCTTTGCAGCCCAGTTCTGGGATTCACTATGAGCTACTAGTCTAAAGCCTCTTCTCCAATCTGGCTTATATCAGTAACACAGGCAATCTTTTGGCCTCTCCTTACTTTTATTTTATTCCTCAACTTGTACAGAACTTAGGCAAGGCAAATGAAATGCCATTTACCTAAAATGGGCTCCTGAGGAAATTACGCTGGTAGAAAAGCTTCATGGTCTACTGCCGTTCCATTTCTTGCCTTGGTGGCTTCAGAGTGTAACAATAGCTTCTTTAGGCCTGCAAGGCTCTAATGCCTGCCCCCTCTTAAGCAAACAAGAGTGGTATGGCAGAAATGGCTACTTGTTTCTCAATATCCATTCTTTTCTTCCTCTATTAATAATCCTTCCCCCAGAATAGAAACTAAATCTCCCAGGCTTCCTTGCAGCTAGGTGTGGCCACAACTCATCAATGAGATGTGAACAAAGGTGATGAGCACAACTTCTAGATCATACATTAAAGGTAAGGCACATGCTATCCAATTATTTTTTCGTTTCCACTGGTTGGAAGGGGACGTGATGGTAGCAGCTGGAGTAAGTATTTTGAACCATGAAATGAAAACTATGTATTTGGGTGGCAATGCAATAATCAAGGAAGAACTTAAAAACTGTCACCTTCAAGCTGCCATACCAGTTCTTGACTTCTATGTGAGAGAAGAGTAAACCTCTAACTCGTGAAAGCTACAATCACTTTTGGTCTCTTAGTTACAGCATTGAACCCATGTATCTTAACAAACTCACATAGGGACCAAAGAAGTTGCTTCCTTATTTGGGAGAGGGGTGTGGGGCTCGGGCAGAAGCCAAAATATGCATACGATTATATGAGAGAATCAGTGAATAAGGAAAAAATAGAGGAACTGGGCATTCGTTGAATGCTTAGACTATTCCAGGTACTATGCCCAATTCTTTCCATTACACTTTCTCAGCTGATCTAAACAACAATTCTTTGGGGTGGGGGGTAGATCTATCATCCCATTATGTAGTTGAAGGCTCAGAGAAATTAAGTGATTTGACTAAGGTCACATAGCTAATAAAAAGTTGTGCTAGAAATAGAGCTAAGGTCAGTGTGCTCTCAAAATCATATTATTTCCTCTATAGCAAACCGGTCACTTATTGCCTACCAAATATAATACAACAAAATAAAATCTTGCCCCAATTGGGAGACAGCCCTCTATGGGTCTCCTGTGTTTCTGTACTCTGGCAAGCAGAAGCACTGTCATTTTCCCCAGACTTTCTTTCCAAGAATGTTTATAGAGCAAATAACATTCGAAGATAGAGTTTCCCTCCAGAGCAAAGGACAGATGCTTACTCCCTACGATGACATCCAGACATCCAGGAACTCATGCAAATATGCTGATGCTCATGCTGCATGCAGTGCTATGAATAAGGAAGTTCTTTGTTTCTGACCTTGTAAGTCTCATGTCTTCTTCCTGTGAAACTGCATTAGGCTAAGTTGTTAACTTGCAACTAGGGTGAGATATCAGTTCTTAACAGCGCCTGGCCTATTTGTTCCATGTTGAGAGTCACCATGTTTAATACAGTTGTGTCACATCACACATGCTTTCTATCTACATCATTTCAACTAAATGTACAAGGTCAACAAAGCAATAAGGAAAATTTAAATACTGCTCTCGTCTCCCTTATTCTAAATAAGTTTAAGCTTTGGAGTAAGCATGTGATGAGAGTTGACTCTGTTATTTTCTTAGATCTTAGTTCTCATGTGGATTTCGTGGCATGGTTATTTTGCCACACTGAGTGTGATTTGTAGGTTCAAAGCCGTGTATTTTTCATGTAACATGGCCTCTAAATCTAAACCACCCATTTCTTCTGTTGGTCAGCTAAACAGATGGCTATCAGATCCAGCACCAGCGAAAAAATCAAAGACAGTGAATCAGATACCAGTGTGGAGCTCTCCTGAGAAATTTTCAAGTACACTTTTTGTCTTATGTGATCTTTGTTGTTGTTGTTGTTGTTATGGACCAATTTTATAAGCTATGACTCCAGAGGATTACCTTGTGAGAGTACAAGGTGTATGGATACGTCAGGGGAAGGGACTATTTTTATAGTCACAAAATTTCTTTTACCATTGAATACAGCGTGTATGTATCCTTATATTTATAAGACACTTTGTTCTTAAATATCATACATTTTAAATCTAATGTTTTTTCATATCCAGAGACTAAAGAGTCCCATGCACTAGTTTTTGACTTCCTGGTCAGCCTGCTAAATTTTGAAGTATATCAACAGCCCTTTCTTTTTATTATTAAACTAGTATTTTAAATTGTTTGTCCTTACTTAATTGAATTATATATCACTGCAAGTTAATCAATTATATCGGAAAATATATTAGTTTTTTAAATTAGGTAGCCTGTGCACATGGTAATAAATATGAGTAAAAATTGCACTGGTTCTACTGTATCTTCAATATTATTTCAGGAATTGGGACATTGATATTTTAGTATCTGGTTTTGGACTGGTGTCAACTCCAAAACCACTACACAAAAAGGAGTGAGCATAGAGAGAGACAGAGAAAAAAACTACAATACAAGATAACCCATATGAACCAAAATTCTAAAATGCATTAAGAAAATTAACAAAGAAAACTAACCTTGTAAAACCAAGAAGGAGATGAACTAATTTGGTTTAAATAAGCACAGTAGAGAGATCTGAAAATGACTTAAAGGTTTAGGTTCTGGAAAAGGATAAAGATAGAAAAACATCTATTTTTATGAAAGAACTTTTAAAATAAAAACAGATAGAAATGAAACAAGAGCAGGTGGCTATGACAAAGAATCAGTACCTGGAGTGGTCTCATGCATCTCTTCTAGGAATGGGTGATCCTTCATACATTTGCTGTATCTTCCAGCTGACTGCCAGCTTGATCATCTTTTTGCTGTCCTCCAATCTAGCACTAAGAAGTTAAGGTCTGTGTGAACATGGCAGGGGCAGTTTTAGTCCTTCTCCATCTAGACCCATCCACCATGCCATCCCAAGTCCCTTGCTATGTGGTCTCTCTCCACTTGTTTTCTCCTTCTTAGGAAGCAATGGGGCAGAGCAGATCAGTAAGTCTGCTGCCTAAACATATATGGCAGGTGTCAGCGGGGAGGCAGTTTGCCTGTCTCTTCTTCCTGTAGGCACAGCCAATGTTCACTGGTGATTCTCATGAAGGGCAAGGAAAGGATGGGTCTCTTTTCAGAACAGTGCATTTTCCCTAAATGCTGACTTCCTTCCCATCTCTTCATTCTTTCTTTCCACTATTTAGTGGTGATGGTTTCTGTGAGGAGAGGGGTGAGAATGGGGAATAGGTGGGGAGGAGGGGTTGGTGAAAGGGCTAGTAAAGAACAATAATGGCTCTTCAAATGCCCTGCTGGCATATAGCTGGTTTCAACCACTGGCAATTCTTTAAATGCAGAATGCAGGCTACTATGGACTTTTTGGTTCAGATTTGGGCCTCAGCAGTTTCAAGACAACAGGAAAAATCTCTCAATGTCCAGTTACAAAAGTATATATATATATATTTTTTTTCTCCTCCTTTTATAGTTTAACAAATGTCAGCATACTATTCAGTTTTCTGCATCTTGTATTTTTCACTTGAAGTATTCCTTAGAGATTGCTCCATATACATGTGCCTCATTCTTTTAAATTGCTGAATATATTCCACGATATATATGTACTAAAATTTATAACAGCTTTCTAGTGATAGTGTCTCTAGTCTTCTGTTATTACAAACAGTACTGCAATTAATATTTTCTGCATACATCTCTTTTCATATAAACAGTTCTTTTAAAAATTTACCTAGAAACCCTGACAGATGTTTGGTTAGAAAGATAGTTCTTTATGCTGCAATTGGTCACACACAGTCTCTCCTAACTTTGAAAATTCTGTGACTTATCACAAGAATTGACAATTTCTACTTTCATTGCATTGCTTAGCATGTGACAGGCACTCTAATTCACATTGTTTCCCTTTAATGTGTAATGTCTTTGACAGAGACTTAAGAAGCAATTAGGTATCTACATTTAAGCTGCTACAAATGCAAATAAGGGATGAAGTATGGAGTGATGCTTAGGAATGGGAGCTCTGAAGTCATATATGCTTGAGTTCAAGTCTCAGCACTGTCAATTTTTACTTATATAATTTTAGACCTGTATGACATTCAGTTTTCTCATGGATAAAATGAGGTGAATGTAGTACTGACTTCATGGGGGTGCTGTAGGGATTGAATAAGAAAATATGCATGATTCTTAGGATGCTTCCTGGCACATAATAAGTGTTCGATAAGTATGAGCTATGCATGTCAATTCAGGTGACTGCTGGATATACAGGAACTTTCTGGCCAGGCCTAAGTTCATAGCTCAACAAATAATGGCAATTGGTTCACAGGCAAATTCCTTGACTTCAGAGTTTTTAAATTCTGACCAAACAACTATACTTATTAGAATTAAAGAATATAGGGATAGAAGCATAAACCTATAGGGCTGGATTTCAATATTACTTTATATTAGATTACCTTTTAATAATTATTGTCATGTATGAAAATTCTTATATGCCAAGCATCTTGCATATACTATTTCCTTTAATTTTAAAAGGACCCATATAAAATCGGTATCGTCATCCTTATTTTGCAGAAGAGCCTGAGAATTTGAGAAATCAAATGACCTGCCCAATGGCAACATATCATTAGAAAGTTGCAGAGCAGTGATTTGCACCCGAGTTCTTCTGAAAATAAGATCTGTAAATTGCCATATAGTTTTCCAGTGAAATCTCACTTGCCCATGGCAGTTTACGAAAGATCTTGAATGCCAAGAGCGAGCTTGAGTTTCATTTTGAGGGACTGAGGCAGAGTGGTCCTATACATTAGGAAAAGTATCCATAAGTATTCATAATACTTTTAGGGGCCCTCAATAATGTTTTAAGTTCTTTTAAAGTCAGAAGAGAAAAATGAACTTTTAGGTTGAAAAAAATGTTTCGCTACACAACATTTATATTAATCTATACCAATGCAGTTCTACAATATGAACTATACATATAGACCCATAAGCACAAGGCAAAAGCGCCTAGAACCCATGAAAGTCTTAAGGTGGACTTGTACCCAGGTGTGTGCTAAAAACTTTCTGAGGAAAAAACAAGCATACCAAATTGGAAGATGGGAGGTAGTGGACAAATTGTGAAAAATATGTTCACAATTTCTCTCCTCCCGTCAAAATCACCCCTAAAAGAAATTAAAAGAGGCAGAGGTGAAACATAGGGCAAAAGTGCCACTTCCTAGCTGCAAGATCTTGGACAAGTGACTTGCTTGATCTGAGCCTCAGTTTTCCCATCGGTAAAATGGGGATATGGACCTCCTGGGGTTGTTGGACAGGGACCTAGTGTGCCTTGCTCACCGCTATGTACGAAGCGCTCAATAAATACATGTTGACTCAACGAAGTAATGCGTGCTTAGCACAATCGCTGGTGCACGGTAAGTGTCCAGTGAGTGGCATTAAAGAGTAAAAAGTCCTCAGAGCAACAACTCCAGTCCTGCTAGACCCAAGACGTACCCCAGCAACTTCCACGCGGACATGCGCAGTCAACTGCGCCTGCGCATAGGCGCTTCCCTCCGCCCTTTCCAGAGTGAGGGCCAGTGGGGCGGGCCTCGGAGGCGGCGCGTCAAGTCCAGAGGGGAGAACTGAGGAAGGGGCGTGGCTAGCGAGCCGGGCCCAGGCCACCTTGTTCCGGGCTCCGCCAGCTGCGCGCGCATCCTCCTCCCCTCTTCTTTTGTGGTCCGGCCCATTGCGAGGGTGACAGGAAACCCTGTGCAGGCAGCGCCGCCATCTTGGACCTGCCCGAGGAAGATCCTGAGGGAGCTGCAAGAGCAGTCGCCGCTGCCCCCGCTACTGCCGCCACTGCGTGTGCACTTCCTCGGCCAGCCCGCTATCTGCCGGGCCCTCGGCCGACCGCGCCCGCCCCTCTTCCGCCGCGCCCGCACTCCTCTTCCTCGTCCTGACTCCCTCCCTCCCGCCCGGAAAGCTGCCCAGCCACCAGCAACCCCCCAGGTAACCCGGGCCTTCCGCAGTGCCCGTCGGGCCGAGGCCTCCCCGCCCGGCTCTCGGAGGCCAGAGGGAGGGACGACGGCGAGCCGGGACCGCGGGCGGGCGGCGCTGCGGGCCAGGCCCTGTCAGGCCCCGGCGAGCCCGGGGTCGCGGTGGGCGTCGCGGGGCCCGGCCCGCCGGGACTCCAGTGCGGGGGCGAGGGCGTCCCCGCGCTGCGCCCGCAGAAGCTGCTGGTGCTCCCCGCCCAGCGGAGAGCTTCGAGGCGTTCGGGGTGGGGGTGTGTGTGGCTTCGCCTTCCCCGCCTTCTTGGTCGGACTGGGCGTACTGGTCTCTCCGCAGACTCCTCTATTCCTTGCTTTGGGTCCCGGCGGCAGCACACCACCGCCGCGGTGTGGATCCACGCGAGCCGCGCCGCCGTGCAGCCCACGAGCCCCAGACGTGGCACCCCGTCCCATAGGCCGCGTCTGGCCCTGAGTACAAAAGGCGGCACTTCGCAGCCTCGCCGGCATCTTGGACTAGCGCCGGTGTCCTTGTCGACGTGGGTAGACTGTCTCTGGACTCGGGCTAGAGAGAGAGGGGATCTTTGGGTCTGTGTTTGCGAGGTTCTGATTTGAGTGTCCCTATAAAGCCAGTGACGTCCGATAAGGCCCCGAGCCCAGATAGCATCCCTAAGTAATGAAGGAGACCAAAAGTTTGGGCATTTCTAGAATTGAAGAAAAGAAGGAACAAGCGTGTTTCGACGGTTTGCACTTTACTGTGTGCCAGGCACGGATTTAGGTGTCTTGCTTCATGTAGCTCTTGATGGTAAATCGAACGATCTTAGTTTTACAAGCGAAGAAACCGAGGCTTGAAGTTGTAGTGTAGCCGATTAAGGATGGTGCATGCAACCTGGCCTCTCCCTAGGCTGTGGCTAGTGTTTACCAACACTCAAGTTGGGCTGGAGTTACTGACATGACTGTTTAAAAGGTAGCTATCAGCTTATTTCCTATTTTTGCGTTGAATGACAGCTGATTGCTTCTTCATAACCCAAAGTCTGTCATGTCACCCACTACACTGCCAGTCCACATTCTTACAACCCCACAGGAGAGATGTCATAATTTCCATTTTATATTTGAAGAAGAAACCAGGATTCCCGGGGGCAAGTGCCTTCCTGGTGACCCCCCCAGCAAGTGTCAGAGCCCAGATTTGAACTCTTGCAAAGTTTTCTACTCATTTCATTACTATCACAACTGCCTTTTATTTAGATGTAGTTAATTGAGGACAAACTTAACTTTGCAGTAATCTGGCTTCTACTCCTTCCCACAAGACTTTACAAAATTTTTTCTCTTAACCCCTTTTACTTGGTTATGCCTTGAGGCAATGTAGTGTACTTTGACTTTCTAGTTAAGTGACTGAGCAAATTAGCGTCTCAAACTCTTTGTCCTAATCCATACCTACATTTTAGAGTTGTGATTAAATGAGTTTAAAAACCCTTAGCATGTTGCTTGGCATGTAGTAAGTACCCCCTTGTCTATTATAATGGTGCCAGGCATGTAGTGAGTGTTATATTTGTTGAATAAATGAGAGGAGTGTGACTTTGGAGAGCTGTAGGGTTAGACCTGGGCCTTTCTCTTTAGTGGTTTATATCACCTTTCCTAGCTGGTTTCCTCATCTGTAAAATGAGTTTTTAGGGTTAGAGATTGCTTATAAAGTAGCTGGCGTATATTAGGCATTCCGTAAATGACAGTTATTTTAAAGGTGTAAAGTCTTAGGTTCTAATAACCTAAAAAATTCCTCGGAATTAAAGCTGCATTCTTAAAAAGTTTTTGCTACTTAATTTTTATGTTAGACGTTATAGTTGTGGCATGCTTCAACTATGCAACAATTCCTGCACCTGATATTTATAAGTATTAAATATCTTTGCATAATCTTAGTGAGATATTATACCATTAGAGGAAACCTTTGGTTAAGGTAAATAAAATGTTAAAAACAGGGCTATTGAGAGATGCTTCATTTTTTAAAAAAGCTTGAAAAATTTTATGTGGTTAAAAATGCCAGGTGTGGGTGGAGACAGCAGTGTGCAAATAGAGGTATCACAGATGTTCTTCACTTTATTTAAAAACTTTGTACTCTAGACAATTTTAAACATATGCAATATAGAATAGTATGCTGAGCCTTCATGTACTTGTTAGCCAGTGTCAACAGTGATGAATGTTGACACCTGTACCCCCTCCACCAGATTATTTTGAAGGAAATCTCAGATATCATATCACATCAGTAAATTTTCACTATTACTGATCTTCCTAACTGTAGTAGTAAGTGCATTTTTTTTTTCCTTCCTAAATATTTTCCTTCTCTGAACAGAGGTGTGGTATTGGGATACTTCATTTCCTATTCATAGCACACTATCATAGCTGAAACTTTTTTTTTCTCTTGATACATTTAAGAATCCAGTTTTTCCTTACATTATTTGTATACAAGTGTGACATTAAATCGCTTGTCAATAGTGAGGCTTTTTAAAGTGGATTTCAGAAGTGGGAGGATTATTTTCACAAGTTGTATTACTGTTGAGGAAAGGAAATTGACGACTCATGTAGATTAGATTAGATTACCAAAATTTTGTGTCCACTCAACTGACAAATCAAGTAGCATTCCACTTTACTGGGTCTATATAAGCAGATCACAATACTTATGTTCTTGAGTTTCATGAAGGCAGTGACAGTGTTGTTTTTGATCATCACTATATTGTCCAAGTATAGCACAAGGTTTTGTGCTTAGTAGATGCTCAACAAATATATTGGAATCCCAAAAGCACTCTGCCTTGCCTTTGGTGTTTTTACAAGATGTTTTGCATGTAAAAAAATAATAATTTCAACAGCGAGGATCAAAATTTAAATCACGTGAAATATTTAGTGGGTTGCTTTTTTCCTGTGTTGTCTTGAATCAGTTATGTAAAAATTGCACAGTAACATTATGTGTTCTAAGGATTAGAATAAAATAGCTATAGAACAATTGTGAAAGGATTAGTCATAGTGCATAAGTGAACACAGTAAGGAACCAAACTATATTTAAAAAAAAAAAAAACAGAAAAACTACCCTTGATTATTGGAGTGTTTTCTGTTTGTATTTTGAGGCTGATCTTATGATATTCATGTGATGTTCCCCTTATATTGGTAAATATGTAGGTAATGTTGGAAACGTTATGAATGAGGAGTTCTTTTTGTTTATTCTTTAACTTGTTTTATATCAGAATTGTATACAGAAATGCTTTTAAAATATTTAATGGTCCTTTATTTTCTCTACTTTGAGTATTTTAGAATAGTACATGCTCATATCAGTGCAGGGAAGTATAAAGAAAGTTAATAATTTTCCCTTTCCCTTCTTCTACTTTAAGCCCATGCATTCATTCATTTTTCACAATCTGGTGTATGTCTTTCCATATCATATGTTTAAAATGGGATATGCTGTTGCATTAAATTCTGCAACAGCCTTTTTTGACTTAACAAAATCATGGATTTATTTCCAGGTTGATATATATATTTCTAAGTGGTTTTTAAACTAGGTATATATTGTTTCGTAGTACGGATGTGCTATTCAGTCATTCTTTGTTGATAGGAGAATAGTTTGTTTCCAGGTTTTTGCTGTAAAATTACTGCATTAAATGCATTTGAACCTGTAACCTTGTGCGCTGAAGCTTTTGTTTCTGTAGAGCACTCTGAGTGGTTTTCCTGGCCAAATGGTGATTTGGATTATTTTTAACATTGTAAGATAGATACATACCGATTAGTTCCTAAAAATGTTATTGCAATTCAGACTCCCATAAGCAGAGTGTATGAAAGTGGCTACCTTCACTTGATATACACATTTCAAAAGTAGTCATTAACACGTTTATATAATTTTATTTGGAAAGGTATCTGATTCTGTATATGGAGACCATAAAATTCTATTTTGGCACAACGATAATTATTGTTTATGCATTTAATAACCATTTGAGTATATATGTATTGGCCTGGAAACATCCATGATTTTGTTAAGTGGAAAAAAGCACATTGCAGAGTTTTATGCAATAGCAAACGCCACTTAAAAAGTACATTTCTTATCTTAACAGTGGTATATTTCACATTCAAGAGATGAGGTTGAAAAATCCCTTGTTAAAGCAGTGTGAAGCATTGTTAATATTTAAAAGGGGCCACACACAATTATTAGTGTTTAATTATACATTTAGTAAGCATTTCTCTTGACACTCAAGAAATTTAGAGCTAAATTTTACATGTACTGATAATAAAACTATTATCCTGAATTTTTATTATAATTATTCATCTTTCTCTGATTTTGATTTTTCACTTTTATCAGTCTACATATATGTGCCTTTAATAATCTACCTTAGGTTCTTTGGAATTAGCCCTGGGTTCAAGTAACAGCTCTGCCTTTAATAACTTTGTCACACTGGCCAAATGCGAAGTTCTCCAAACCTCAGTTTCTTCAGTTTTTTAATGGACATGATAATGATTTTGCAGTTGCGAGAACTATGTAAGCATTATATACGACAATATAGGGAAAAGTAGCACAGATCTTTACGTGGTTTACTCTAACCAATGTTAGTTCCCTTCAGAAACTTTTTTGTAAGTGGATAGAATATGAATTATTATTACTAGTATTATCATTTATCCATATCTACAAGTCCTGATCACAGTGCATCCTCTGAAGGAGGATACTGCTTATATAGACCATTAAATTAGAACCAAGTAAGTGACTTGAGAAAGATTTATGCCCCAAAGTAAAACTGTAGGGTTTCATAGATGTACTCACAGCTACATTTCCTGATTGTGGAGGAGGCAGGATGGTGTAGTGGTTAAGAGGAAGGTTCTTCACAGCCACAACAGTCCTAAGTTCACTACATACTTGACCAATTAGCTGTGTGATCTGGGCATGTTACTTACCTGTTCAGTTTTTTCTTGGTAAATAAGGATAATAGTCACTATTTAAAAGGGTAGTAGAAAGAATTAAATGAGATTACATGTAAGTTATTTTTATTTAGCACATTGCTTAGCATATATTAAGTACCTAATAAATGGTAACTGTAACAGTTATGTTTACAAGTCATTCATGTTATTGAATGATACTGTTGTCTGGATGTAGTACTTCTTTTTCCTTAAAGAAATCAAAGGCATTAAAGGAGATCTTAGTACATGTGAACTTTATTCAAATGCTTTTTGTAAAACATAGGAGGAAGTGTATTTTAATCATACCAATAGTTGTGCACGAGTTACAGAATATTACCAAGGGTTTTAATTAGTGGAGGTTGAGAAATCTTTTGTGAAAGCACTATTAAGCATAGTTGATATTCAAAAAGAGCCACTCGAACATAGTTTTACAGCAAATACATAATGTTGATTAAATGTTATCAATAAACTATGAGATTATGTGTAAAAGTAGATAATATTTTATCTTAGTGTGAGAAAGAGAGGACCTGTTGAGTTTAGTGGCTACAATGCTACATATTTTCTGCCTTCCTTGTCTACTGAAATTATTGAGTCTTTTTTCTTTAACTCTACTTTTATGGTTTTTATTTGAACCAAGAAATTGAACCAAAAAAAAAAAAGAAAGAAAGAAATTTGAACCAGAAAATTGTGTGGTGGAAACAGGGTACTGGTTATTCCACATGAAATAGTGATCATTCTCTTTTATTTGAAAATAGTATATACCAATTAATACTTGGTAATTAAAAAAATTTTTTTTCAAGAATTACTAATCTCAGTAGATATTTAATTAATGAATGCTTGTGTGGTAATTAATTAGCAAGTACACAAATAAGTAAATCTGGAATTGGGTTGTAATTCATGATTAGCCTTTAGAGCATTTCAAGTAGAGATTGATTATATTAGAGGCCATAGTTTTAACACAAAAAATAGAAGGAAGCAAAGTATGTACACCTACAACTTTCAATAGGAACAGGGAAAAGAAATAGGAAAATCAAAAGGGGAAGAGCATTTTTTAAATGTGAGAAACTAATTTTTAAATATGACTAAATGATTACTTTTCCCCAAGTTTGAATGGGGAAAGAAGAGGTAAAAATTAATTAGATGAAGAGAGTCTGGGAGGAGTACAACTTAAGAAATAACCTTTAAATATCAGTTTTATTGTGAGAGATTATTTTATTTGTGTTTGAGATCTAGTTCAGAGAACTGGTGAATAATTCAAACCAATTTTAGCCTCAAGACTTAGTTCATTCTTAAAAGATTTTGAGTACTCACTGTCTTGGAAAAGGAGAATCAAGTTATTATGATAATCAGAATTAGATTTGATTTAACTAGAAAAACCTTCCCTTTCCTGAAAGAACTGGTTAAGGGAGTTTTCTGTGATGTTGAAGACTGATTATAAATGTGTTACAAGTCAAGCCGGAATGGGGAGTAGGGCATCCACTTTTGTTGAATGTAATTCATACAGCTAAGTGAGAAGACTATTTTATGAGGCAATTGTCTAATAATTTACAGCGTCCTCTTTACTAATAAAAGTAATTCACTTATTTCAAAGTTATACTTTTTCTACAGGTTAAATTTTATTAGTTATATAGAAATACTTAAAATATGATATAGTAAGGTGTTAATTTCAGTAAGTGAATTTCTCCAGTCATACCAGATGTCTAGCTTGTGTAATGTGAGAGTTGTCCAAAACAGTAAAAACCAGATTAAAAAATACTGGAGATCAAGTTTTTTTAAGATGGGGGTCACACTTCATCTATATAAAGAATTTTTGTCTTTGCTTAAACTGAAAACTGGTTTGAGAATAATTTTATTGAAAGTTATTACCAGTATTAGAATTCACTTCATTTCTCTAGCACCTAGCACAGTGTCTGACACATTCAAGGCATTCATTTGAATAAATTAGAGAGGTTTTTTTTTTTTAAGTTATTAAAAGAAATTAGAATTCTTTAGGCTGTCTATCTGAGGTTAAGGAATGGGCTTTGATTTTCTGAAATATCTTCTACATAAACTTTCAAATTTTACAACCACAAGTAGTATTTTATGCTGTTGTTTCTCTCAGCTCCTAAAATAGTATGTAGCTGACATTTGATATATTTTTAATCTTCAAATCCTTCATTAGGTTGGGCCACACGAAAGTCTAATAATTGACTTTTTAAAAAGTTATAAAACGATAGTTTCATGTGGTTCTAATTCTGACATTGGTTTGGAAATAATATTATTGCTTTTTTCTTTGGAATGTACTAATCATTGTTTTAAAATAGAGTAAAAAATGTTATTTTGTGTTTACGAACTCGTAGTGGTTACTAAAGTATTCTGATGTAAATTCAAAGTTTTCAACAAGTAGGCCATCAGTAATTCACTTGACCAGTTAATAGGGATGGGACCTCAAAGGGGAGAGGGGACTACTTATAATGACGTTTAACTTGAATTTATAAAGATTCTCTTGTTTGAGATTTTCCTGAGTAACCGTTCCTATTGAATATTTTCCAATGTGAAATATTGAAATTCTTTAATATGAATGGTTTCTTATATTTCTATGGATGTGTGAGAATGTAAAAGCAGTGTTACTCCATGAAACTTTGTACATTTGACCAGTTTGGGAAATGCAGTTTTACTCTGACTTACTGTAACCAGTATTTTGTTTATACTCGGTGTGTTTTATCATATATTTCTTTAAAGCATAGCAATGATCAGCTTAGATAACTTGTGTGTACTTTTTCTACTGAAGTAACAGTTTTCTTTGTTTTTAGTGCCACCATGGCAACTGCACCATACAACTACTCTTACATCTTTAAATATATTATTATTGGTAAGTTTATTTAACCTATACTCTTGTTCTCCAAAAACAGTTAATACATGAAATATTTATATACTAATACTTAACATACCGTTCCAGAAGTGAATCATTTTCTCAATGCAAAATTAATGGTCCTTTGAAAAGATATATTTTTGCATTAACAATATACCTTTTGCGTTGTGGTCCTGGATACTTTTGTAGTACAATTCTGGGTACCTTTTGAAGTGATATTGGTTGTTCTTGAGGGCTCTGTGAAAGTTCTCAGAGCCCCCCCTGGGTTCCAAGAATTGCTAGAGAACGTTGATTTGGAATAATTGTGTAATATACATACAATGTAATATTAGTGGTTTCCCCCTGAAGTTTCAAGAAGATTTTGCTCAAATTAAAAGACAATGCTATTTATGTAAGTATAGTAAGAACACAGTTGAAAGTACACATACTTTTCAGTTAATTCTTCACACAGTTTGACTTAATGTTGAACTTATGTGACTATTTGTAATGCTTCCTCCTCACCAGTGGTTAAATTGCTGTAGAACAGAAGTGACATCAGTTCTGTTATGGTTTTCATGTAGTGCACATTCTTTTCTTCTGTGGAATATACAAAAAATAAATATGAGATAAGGTGGGATCTAATGAATTAGGCTTCCAAAAGTTATTTTTGCTCGTTATATGCTACTCCCTGTTTGTTACTTGTAGGAGCCTTTTTGCTTTTATGTATGGATTAATGTAAAAAACAATAAAAACTTTGAAACAGGTCAAAGTAAAAAACACCAGTTTATCAATTTCTCTGTTGAAAAGCACTTTCCAGCTGGTGGCTATTAATTAATTTATAACCAAATTCTGTCACTGCTGAAAGTTGGAAATAGTGAAAACTGACC
Organism: Macroglossus sobrinus; assembly: GCA_004027375.1. Taxonomy (NCBI): domain Eukaryota; kingdom Metazoa; phylum Chordata; class Mammalia; order Chiroptera; family Pteropodidae; genus Macroglossus; species Macroglossus sobrinus. The sequence goes on along the minus strand of PVKZ01002310.1, from coordinate 225,451 downwards.
TGTAGGATCTTTTGAACTCATTATAAATTAGAGAAATACAACTTTTCTAAGTGTCCCAGAAATTTGTAATATTGTAAGGGGTATAGCAGTCATTGCATGTAATTATAAGAGTAAAATTGAGAATGTCATTGTAATTGCCACTTGGAACTTTTTTTTTAAACAGGGGACATGGGAGTAGGAAAATCTTGCTTGCTTCACCAATTTACAGAAAAAAAATGTAAGTTTAATATGTAAGGTAAAGCATTAGTAAATTCCTTATTGTCACTTTTCTACTTTTTAAGACTTGTCATTTTCAGTGTATTCTGTGCATTTGAACATAACCTTTCCCTATATATGCATTTTTGTCTTTAGGGAGTGATTTTATTTTTAAATAGTTACAAATAAAATGAAGTGTACCCACATACGTAGAGTGTTGATTTTTATATGCCATATATAATTTGTTTCACTTATTTAGATTTTTATGGTAAAACTATTTTTAAAAATGTGTACTATAATTTCAAATTTAAATATTTTTATTCTCTGACTGCATTATAGAAATTATCTGATTAGGGAGTATTTGCTTCATATGTCATTTGTTAACTAAATAATAACAGATTGGAAATCTTTTGAATGGAATTCTGTCTACATTTATGACTTAAGATTCAAAGTATAGGTGTTTTGGGTGGTAGTGGAAGGGGATTTTTTATTTTATGAACCTGATAGGCTAAATGTAGTTGAAATTGTTTATAGTTGAAATTATTTCAGTGGCAGTTTTTTTCTTTTTCTTAAAATAACATTTTATGAAGTGTCCATTGTACCAGAGAATAGTAGATTTAGATTTCCAATGACCTAATTATAAAGAAAGAACTAATAAACTTGTCCTATTGGATTAGACATATATAACTTGCCACTATTTAATTATATGTGAATATTAAATGTGGTGATTTCTTTGAGATACTGGCAACATTTTCAAGGATAATCATTTATTTGACTAATAACTCCTAGTGTCCTAAAACCATTGATTGGTTTGTTACATGCAGTGTTCATCAGAAGAATAAATAGTATAATGTTGGTATTATGAAGTTTATTACAATCTTTATTTTTAATTAGCAAATTCTTTTAAGTTTATGGGTCAGCAAATAAGACCCTGTAGACCAATCTAAATCTAGTTAATGCCAGTTTTTGTAAATAAAGTTTCATTGAAACACAACGATGCCCATGTTTTTTGTATTTTTATGGCTGCTGCTTTTTTCTTTCGACAGCAGAGTTGAATAGTTGTGACAGAGACCTTTTGGCCTTCAAAACTTAAAATATTATTTGGCCTTTTGCAGAAGTTTGCTCATCCCTGTTTTAGTCCATTGCTGTGACTTCTTACTCCTGGGATTTTGATGACTTTTTTTTTTTTTTTAACCCATTTCCCATTTAGAAAAAGAAGTGCAGCTTCTTGCTAGCATTAATCTTACATAAACATTCTTTTTGAGGCTGAAGCAAATCTGACTGGTTTTCAGTGTGAAAATAAAATATAAAAACTGTTCTTGGAGTTATTTCTAAACAGAACTTGTCTCTAATCCCAATGTAACAAATGTGTACATAAATCGGATTTATCGAATGAATCTTTAGCCAACAACTGTTTGAGAATGATGTTAACATGCATTAGGAATGCTACATTTTCTAGGATTTGACATTTTCAGCCATCAAAAAACATTATCTAAAACAGAATGCTGTAAATAGAATGATGTCATTTGTTTTCAAAGACTGTTGGTATAGTAGAGCAATACGAAAATAATAATAAAAGTGAGATATTTCATGGCAGATTTGGGGGGAAAGGTTAGGACTGTAATCCAGGTTATCTCAGGTTAAATGCTGCAGCCCCAAGTGCTGCGGGCGGGTGTTCTTGAGGCAAATGGAAATGGGGTAAGTGCTAGCATTAGTCTATTTATAGCCTTACAAGCATTAATAAGTTATTTGATTATCCAGTGGATTTTCCCCCCAGTGATCTTAATTTAAAGCTTTCTGGAACTTGGAATATTATATTATATTTTTTTTCCTTCCTAACAGTTATGGCTGATTGTCCTCACACAATTGGTGTTGAATTTGGTACAAGAATAATTGAAGTTAGTGGCCAAAAAATCAAACTGCAGATTTGGGATACAGCAGGACAGGAGAGGTTTAGGGCTGTTACACGAAGCTACTACAGAGGAGCTGCAGGAGCGCTTATGGTGTATGATATCACTAGGTAAGAGATTAATAATTTTCAACCTTCGTACTGGAAACTAGAAATCTACTTTAGGCAATGTGGTTTCTTTTTTATTGATTTAGGTATTCTTCAGTTTGTAATTGTGTGATTATAAATGTGTGTTCAGGTTTTTTGGTTTCTTCTCTAAATTGCTGTATGAGACTTGACATAACATGTCGATTTCCTTTTCTGAAAGTGAGTATGACTGAAGAAAAACTTTAGGAGATGCTGGTGGAGCTGACAGAAGAATACTATTCTGAAAAGCAGCATCAGTTGAATTATTTGAGGTGAAATAATATTTTATACCAAACTTTGTTCTTTTCACTTCAGTAGAAAGCAAGCAAGTCTTGAGGAGTTACTCTGTTCAGTACCAGTGTTAAAGTTTATACCTTTTCAAAATAAGGCCAAGCAAGGAATTAAGTTATTTTTCTAATCCATCCAACATGGTAGGTTAAAAAAATTCTTATGCTTGCATCTGAAGGTGTTTGAGTATTTAATTTGTTTTTTTTTTTTTTTGGTCCTAAAATAGTCTGAAGTAAAAGTAGCTTACAATACTTCAGGCAGTGAGATTAAGTGTATTTCAACTTGGTTATTTCTGGAAACTCAAAGCACTTTATACAAAGTAAAATAACTAGACCATAAATGTTTGACTTTAGAAAACATGGAAATTTGTGCTACCTCATTAAACTCTGTGCTGTTTGTCTACTAGAAGCTAGAAAATGAACTGGATCACCTTTCACATTAATGCAAAATGTCAGTCTGCAGCATTGTGAGTTTCATTTTTGTGGGGTGGGGTGAGCATGAGTGAGTGGGACTAAGTGATTGGACTTTCAAGCATATTTCCTTTTGGGAAATGCTTTATTGCTTTTTCCTATAATTGGGTGGTTTCAGGCTAAAATACAGTGAAACAGTTTTAATGCTCTCCATGTAGCCAGGCAATGACCAGTAAATACTTTTGTGGGAAGACAATAAAGAACCTAGCCATCTATACAGGACCTCCCTCTTTTTATGAGGGATGCATTCTTGAAGACTTTGTTTAATTAAAAACTACATGCATTATTAATAAAATTTAAATTTGGCAATATATGCTTGGAGTATATCAGTGTATATTGTAGTAGTTTGTTTTTTTGGTGTATGTGCTCTTTTTTTTTTCAGCTTTTTTAAGATAATTGACATAACATTTTGAAAGTTTAAGGTGTACAGTGTGATGATTTGATACATGTTTGCTTTGCTTTTAAACATACCTTTTAAGCATAGTAAATACTTTTGGAAAATGTGTCTGTTTAAGTCATCAAAAGTACTTCTGCTGGAAACAACAAATGTCCATCAACTGATAGATAAACAAACAAATGTGTTATATGCACAGAATGGAATATAATTTAACAATTGAAAGAAACATTGATATAGGCTATATAGTGGATGAATCTCAAAATCATTTTGTTAAGTGAAAGAAGCCAGAAACAAAAGGCCACATGTGTGATTCTATTTATATGAACTGTCCGGAATAGGCCAGTGCATCGAGACAGAAAAAGTGGATTGTCAGAATGCTAATGGGCATGAGATTTCTTTTTTGGTGATGAAATTAGTGGTGATTGTTGCACAACTTTATAAATATTCTTAAAATGACTACATTTTATACTTCAAAAGGATGAACTTTCTAATATGTTCATTATATCCCAATAAAACTGTTTGCTGAAAAAGTATTTTAGGTTTTAGGTGCTTTCTTGACTCAGTGATACTTCATATTGATATTAATGCCGCGGCCATGACACTGATTTTTTCCCATTAATTCTTGACATTTTACAAACTTAAAACTCCTTGCCTTAATAATACTTTTTATTCTTGGCATTAACTAATTGTTACAGGGTACATCCCAAAATTGACAGCATAGCTAATCATGGCAGTTTGGCTCTATCAATAGTTCGACATATCTAATATGCCAAAGTTAGGGATATATTTGTTGTGGAAACACGAGGTGCCTCTACTTTTTTTTTTAAATGACATCATTTACTTGGAAAATTTTAAAACATTGGGAAAAGGTTATTTTGATCTATGTGACCTTTTTTTCACATTTTTTATGTGGTTATTTGTGTATGATATGTAACACAAAAGAGAGTCTTAATAAAGAGTTGTTTTCCATTCCCACTGGGAAAGGATTAAATATTCAGAATATAATATTTTAAATGAGCACTGGCAGCTGAGATTATGGAGATTATATTCACAAGGCTAAACACTTTGAAGACCCAACATGTGTAAAGGGTTCTAGGCCTGGCTCTGAAATTATTTAAATTTTTGTGGGCTTCTGTTTTCTCAACTATTATATGAATAAGATGGATTAATGTTCTGTGAGTCTATAGAAAACAAACATTTTTAACCTTCAATAACTTTGTTATACCTGAAATTAATATAAAATAATATTGAATATCAACTCTAATTGAAAAATATAAATTAAAAAAAATTGTTATTTTGACCCCTTTGGTAAAGACTGATTAATAGTAATATACTTTGTATAATATTATAAATTATTTGAATCTGTTTGATATTTTAGGGCCTCTTTGACTAGTGCAAATGAGCCTATGAATTTTTAAACTCTTGGAGAAAGTAGAGAAATTGGGCAGTCCAAATCCCAAAATGATTTAGCTACTGGTAAATAAGTTACAAAATTAGGATAAACTGGACTCCTTATTATCTGAATTTCAGTCACATGTATTAAATGACTTTTATATTAAATCCAGTTTTAATGTTATTACAATTAGCCTACTCTTTAAGGAAAGGTGAATTTTATACAGTGTACTGTCTTGGTTTCTAATTTGAAAAATTTAAAGATAGATGCAAAAATTGTTTTAATTGATTGTGTCATTGGTTAGACATTTTGGTACTACCTTGTCTGTATTTTGTGATTGAAAATCTGGATGATTTTTAAATTTTAGTTTTCTGGTTGGAAATTCTGGGTTCAGAATTGTTTTCCATCAATTTTCTGTGTTCTTTGCTTAGTTATTGGTTGGTTTGTGGATATACTTTTAAATGTAAAAAATTTATTCCTGATATGTAAATAATTAGCAGAGTTGTTGCATTTTGAGTTATTTATTTAATAATAATGGGGTTGTCCAGATATTTGAAAAGTATGTGTTTGCATTCCACAACTATTATTCTTTAGGGGAACAATCTAGTGAAAGCAAACATAATTGTTTAGAATCTGTTGATTAAAGCGTATATTTTTAAATATTTATTGAAGTTTCTTTTTTTTATTGAAATGGCAATTGTATGTGGCAGTCACAGATGTAAACTTTAATTTTTGCAGAAGAAGTACATATAACCATTTAAGCAGCTGGTTGACAGATGCAAGAAATCTCACCAATCCAAATACTGTAAGTTAAATGTTACCTACTAAACAGAAAATTTAAGATCTAAGCTAACTGAAAAGTAGTTATTTGCTAGTGCATTTTTTGTGTTTGGTACTAAGAATGAGAGAATCTTAATTTTATTTTTAAATGAAGAAAACAACATTTTTTCCAGTATTCATTACCCTGGGTGTCACATCTTATGCATGGCTTTTGTTTCTGTTTGTGGTTTAAAACATTAAAATTATAAATGGGGTAGTGATCTCATGTCATGAAACTATCACTTTTAAAGGGATCTGCATTAGTTTCATAAAATGTTACCATTGGAAACTGGGAAAAGTATACAAGGAATTACTCTATTATTTCTTACATCTGCATGTGAATCTAAATTATCTCAAAATTTTCATTAGAAATAAAGACCTACATGCTTTAAAAAATTAGCTGCTTAGCCAGACTGAGAAGATACTGAGATTTTAAAGGCTAGCCACCGTGCTAGACTCTGCAGTATATGAAGATAAATGTGGGTCCTTGGCCCATAAAAGATATAGTCTAGCAGGGTTGGGACTACAAATAACTATGTTCAAAAGCAGAGTGAGAAATAAGTTAGAAATAGAGTGACTGGTGTAGCACTGGGGAGGAGGGCAGGATGAGTAGTACCTGGTGCCATATGGAGAAACCATTTTTATAGTAGTGGGTATTTGAGCTGGGACTTAGGGTAAGGTTTTGGTAGATGCTGTTGAGGGTACTCCAAGAACAAGTGAGAAAAGGCACTGGGCTGTGGCTGACTGAGCTGCTTGGGAGCAAGGCCCATTTCTCACTGAGTTTTGTGCCCCAGCACCTAGCAAGGGCCTGGTTCAGTAAATATGTAATCAGTGGTAAGATTGGCTTTTATTAGGGGACAGCAGTTTAATCATATTGAGAGTTAACATGGTTTGCCTAATATGTCAGAGACTGTGCCTAGAACTTTCACATCCATTATCACATTAAACCTACTGTGGGTGTGTATAACCTATAGATGAATGTTCATGGCAGCTGTATTTGCAATAGCCACAAACTGGAAACAGCCTAAAGGACACAGTCTGGTACATCCATACTATGATATCTGTAGCATCTTAGATGGATATTAAGGACATCATGATGAGTGAAAAAAATTCATCTCAAAAGATTACATATTGTATTATTCCATTTATAAAACAGACTCAAAAAGACAGAATTATAGAGGATGGGGAACAGATACATAGGTGCTAGGAGTTAGCAGTGAGGGTGGAGGAGTATGAGTTGACTATAAAGAGGACAGCACAGAGCAGTCCCTTTGTAGTGATGGAGCAGCTCTGTATTCTGATTGTGATGATAGAAGTCTACCTGCAATAAAATTGTGTAGAACTCTACACACGAGAGCATGTAAAACTGGTGAAATCTGAGTTAAGGGCTGTAGATTGTACCAGTGTCAGCTTCCTGGTTTTGAGTGTACTATATGTGTGTAACATGTAAGATGCTACCATTGGGAATACTTGGTGAATGGTATATAGGATCTCTGTACTCATTATTGTACATTTCTATAGTTAAAGTAAAATGTTTAAAAAAAAAAAAACACCCCAAAAGACTCACTGTAAAGGATCCTTAGAGGAGTATAATAAAAAATTAGCCATGTCCTTCCTGCCTCATTTATGCCTCTTAAAATCTTACCTTGTCTTCAGAGGAAAAAAAAAGGTTCAGCTCAAATGTTAACATTTACTGAAGCGTTGTCTTTGATTTCTATGTGGAAATTACAGTTATCTGCTCTTATCTGTGGAGGATGTTCCAAGACCCCTAGTGGATGCCTGAAATCATAGATAATACCAAACCCTATAGTTAATGTGTTTTTTTATCATATGTACCTATGATAAAGTTTAATTCCTAAATTAGGCACAGTAAGAGATTAACAACAATAGAACAATTATAACAGCAGACTGTAATAAAAGTTATGTGAGCGTGGTCTTTCTCAGATATCTTATTGTATTGTACTCACTCTTCTTGTGATGATGTGATGACCACGGGTAACTGAAACCTTGGGAAACAACCCGCGGATAAGGGGGCACTGCTGTGCAAACTTTCTCATTTTGTTGGTGATAATATTTTGTACCTCTGTCGTGTTAGCATGCCACTTCGTTTCCATTTTCAGGATGATAGGAGCATGGTTTGGAAATTCTTAAGGAATTTGGAAAGGAGGCTGTGTTTCCATTCAGTAAATGTACTTGATTTGAGTACCTGTCTTATAATGGCCCTGTAACCTTACTAGTCTTGGTTTTTAGAAAAACACTGATTTCTTTTTTTAAGTGTCATTATCTTATTCTTCAAAAGACTAGTGGACTCTATGTGAAAACTTCTTTCCCTCCCCACTAGTCAGTTGTCCACACTGATTGACTAATTCTCTCTTTTGTTGTACCACTTAACTGGCCTTGCTCAAGGTTTACATTGATGTCAGAAGTTTATTGGACATCATTTTTTTGGAAGTGGGAGAGCCAGGGGCTGTAATTTGGAAAAAAGTTAATGGTGAAATTCCCTTTTAGTTGAACCATCCATTCCTAAAGTGTATCTAGATTACCACATCTCTTTGGAAGAGGAAGGGAGACGTGGTTTACCAGTTGGTGTCAAAGAAGCTTATATGTAGACAGAGACAGTTTATCCATAAATCCACCTTCCCCCCACACCCCTAAAAAGGTCAAAGACATTTCCCAAGGCTACATACTTTTTTTCCTAGAATTTTTCAGAGCTCCCTTTAATTTTGGCCTAACTTAACTTAATACAAAATGGTTTCAAAGTGGATACAGTTGTGTGATATTTTGCCTTGGATTTGAACTCACTGCTTGTGTATCCCCTACTGCCCCTGATGGATACACTGACATTTGTTATCAGTTGCTACACACTTAGTCCTGCTTAGGGATAATGTGGGGTAGGACAATATTAGTCTGAAGGTCACAGTTTAGGTTTTCTACCTGGGTTCTAATGTACTACCAGTGACTGACCTTTGACAATTCCCTTTGCCTTATTTGAGTGTTAATTTCCTTAACTTGAAGGAGATGAACTGGTATTTTAAAACTTTTCGAGGGTCCCAGAAACTTGAAGATCTGATGAAAACCACAAACCTTTTCTTCAGGGAATGCCCTTGTTAATAGCATTTTGTGCTTAATTTCAGTGCATTCACAGATCCCCTGGAGCTTGTCTGTGGACCCTGAGTAAACTTAGATGAATCATAATCTTTGATCTAGATCAGGTGTGCCTCATGGGCTTTATATTTGAACGGCTTACAAAAAAGAAAAAAAGCATATACAAAGAGACCCTATGGGGCCCAGAAACCTGAAATATATATGTCCTGCTTTTTATAGAAAGTTTGTGAACACCTGGCCTAGATGATTGCTGAGATCCCTCTTAATCCTAATGGCTTCATGATTGTATAGCCTCTCTGGTGGATGATTGCTAGTACTTGGTTTCCTTTTTAGGCCCATGTGTCTTTTCTATCAAGATTTTTGGATTTCAGAATTTTAATGGTTGAACGTAAATACTTGCTTTTGTTTTAAGATATCTTTTTTCTTTTTACACGTTAGGTAATAATTCTCATAGGAAATAAAGCAGATTTGGAGGCACAGAGAGATGTTACATATGAAGAAGCAAAACAGTTTGCTGAAGAAAATGGTGGGTTTAAGACTTTTAATAGCTCTTTCGGGGGATCACACTTGGGAGAATTTCTAAATTTTGATCCTGCAAATTATTTGATAGTTTTTTAAAAATGCAAACTGCTCAAATTTCAGGGATGCGGAAATTGTAAAATGTGTTTGAGAATTCATATTGGGGTAGTGCAGTTACTCCATCTCAAATTCTACTGTTTCATAAAATACTGAAAGTTGGTGGGAAACTTTTATTCAGATGTTACTGAAGAGGGTACTCTTATGAGTTAATTTGAAATGTCCTAACCATAGTCTGAATTTTGTTTTCAGGCTTATTGTTTCTTGAAGCAAGTGCAAAAACGTAAGTATGGCTAAAATTAGATCGTTTTCAGTTACATTCAAATTTCTCAAAGTAGAACCATATATATGAAAAATGTAATATATATATACACACATACATACATACATACATACATATAGTTGAGCCTTGAACAACACGGATTTGAACTGCATGTGTCCACTTATACCAAGTATTTTTTCCAGTTGACCTCAGTTCAGTTGACTCACATAGTTCAAACCTGCCTTGGTCAGGGGTCAGCTGTGTAGTCGGGAATCCACATGTGTGGAGGGCCGACTAGTCATACACAGATTTTCAACTGCGAGGGAGGTTGGTGCCCTTATCCCCCGTGTTATTCAAGGGCCAAGTGTACATAAAATGTATAATATATAAATGTGTATTGCTTATGGCAGGAAGAGCAGTAAGCAAACATTGCTTCCTGTTTTCATATTTCAAAATAATATCTTTTTGTTAACTTTACCTAAAATATACCTTGATTATGCCAATTGATAATCCAGGTTAATGAAATTGTGTTAACATTACAAAAGTGTTTGACTTTGGGTCTGGCATCTTGGACTCAAGCTTGGTTACCCTCTTCATTTAGAACTCAGGTAGAAACTGTGACCTTCAGACAAATACTGTCCTACCTTTGGTCAATCTTCTAATCATGATAAAAAGCTTAACTTAATACTCAATGTGTAAGAGTAATCAGAAGCATAATTAACATTTTCTAATTGTTACTCTAGTCCTTATTGAACTCCCTAAGGACTTTCATCATCATTCTTCATTTATTAAGCTAAAAATCCCTTGCAGTGGTGAGACACTAGTCCCCCTTTTTTTAGCCTCATCTATACTGTTTGTTAGTCCTAAGAGAACTGAACTGAAGTGTAAGCTTGGCTAAATAAGTATGGACTATATCACTATCACATGACAAACAGTACAGTTCATGCTTGGCTAATCAGACTACAATAGTTCTGGAATCAGGTTTGCATGTTGAGAAATATTTCATTGTTTGGAATGGTCTGTTTCAGAAATGGCCTATCTTTACTGTCATATATTAATATATTAGCATTTGAATGATTAAAATACATATAGTTATCCAAAAAAGGGTTTGTAGAAACAGCTCAGTATTGTGTTTATGTACTTTCTACAGAAAATATTTTCCCATGTTCTCTTAGCTCAGTCTTCTGACATTGGCTTAGTTGAAGACATCATGGCAGTTGACTAAAGGTTAGCAAAAGGTCAGTGTGCAATGTCTTACCTTTTGTAGAAAATGATGGCTCTCCAATAAAGTTGTCAATTGCCTCTTAGGGGAGAGAACGTAGAAGATGCTTTCCTTGAGGCTGCCAAGAAAATCTATCAGAACATTCAGGATGGAAGCCTGGATCTGAATGCTGCCGAGTCTGGTGTACAGCACAAACCTTCAGCCCCGCAGGGAGGCCGGCTAACCAGCGAACCCCAACCCCAGAGAGAAGGTTGTGGCTGCTAGTGACCTCTTTGCCATGGCTCTCATTTGACCTTTCACCTCTGTCTGTTGGAGGCAGTACTTTTTACTGCCTCATTGTCTTCTGTACATCTTACTGGGTTTAATTAAAAAAAAGAAAAAGAAAAAAACAACTCTGTTGTAAAAACAGTTTAACACAATACTAAACTGCTAAACAACTAGATGTAATCAGGTTATCAAAGGCAAGTAGAGTACTAAATCTCTCCTGCATGGCAAATCTAGACTTTTTTTTCCCCCCCTTGATTGTCCTTGTAATAGATATGTCACCAATACATGATTTAAACTGAGCACTGATGCTGGACTTCATGATTTTTACCCCTCCCTCTTTTTGGCAAGGCTTTGTCTCATTGTATGGTTTAATTTGATATCTTAAGCCTTTCTCCCCATCTTTAACTGTTCAAGTGTGTCTGTTGTAACTAATAAGTTTGTTGCTGTGAAATGACTTCTGATGATAGAGAAGGGGTTCTATAACTGCTTTTCTTTTGTTTTTGTCGGATAAATTCCCTGTTGTGTGGGTGGCATTTTTCTTAAGGTTTGCTTCTGTCTTAGCCTTGCACAGGGTAAATACCCATTTATCTTTTCTCTTGTGCTTAATAACTTTATCCTTTTTTTACATCATTTTTATCCTGTTCTCTTTAGCAGAAAGTAAATATGTATAAAATTTGAAGGAATCGAACTAACAATACATTCTGTGTATATTATTTTAATGAAGAAAATAAATTGATTACTGGCATTGGAACAGTATAAAATACCAGTTTGTACAGTATGACCTATATGTGACCATGTTACTCCCTTCCATTTCACACAAGGAAATAGACACAACTGCAGTTCACAAGTAATACTGGCTTCACCTTTTGGTGCTGGCAGTGTTTGGGGACGTTATGCTGGAAAGAGCTTCTAGCGTGAGAGGATTAACACTAGCAGATTCTGTTCCATCTTTGCACTGTGGCTTACCTGCTGATTTTCCTAACTGTTCTTGTGCAATCGACAATGTGCTAACCTGCTTTTCTCTTTTTGTAAACGTTTTGCATTACAGGCTGCATTTCTTGCCTTACTGTATAGAAAAAGAAAAAAGGCTGGGTTTATTATTGCACATTTTAAGCTTTTATACCTTTATCTTCTTGGAATGGTGAGACTCTGAACCGGACAGCCAGAACTACAGGTCTGCTGTTAAGGGATTTTAAATTGTGCATTTTTAACACTACAGTGAAATAATTTAAGATATCCATTGTGTTCTTAGTATGAGGGCTATTTTATGTCATGTTGGCATAAACTGTTTTGTAAAAGGGAAAGCATTTCTAACTGTTTCAGTGTTTGTGCTGATACAAAGTAAGTTATTACTTTGCACTAGATGGTTTGGCCACTGAAAGAATACTGTATTGCAAGGGAAACAATCCATTTCTTTAGACAACGAACTTATGTTTTACCAAGTTCTTTACTTCTGTTGATTGATTTCTAATTGAGTTTCTTCAGGCTGGGAATTCAAAGTTATTTGAAGTAGGATAGGTAAACCTCGGTTTATTACATAAAGTGCGCTCAAATGCTGTGTTTAAAATACACATTTTAAATCCCTCTTTACAGACACTAAAGTAAAAAATACACCTTTCTGGGTTATAAACGTGTAGTAGTACCAGAGTATTATATAGTCAATGTTAAATAAAAGCCAAAACTGGAATGTGCAGAATAGAGGATTTGGTTGATTTGTGGATTCATCTTTATTTTTGTCTTGAACTTTTTTAAAAACAAGATTCCTGGAGTACATTGGTATATTCTGTTGAAGACTGATCCATTTTGCTTACACTGTTGCATCACAAGGGACTCACCCAGGGACCATGACCTGCTGGTGTGTGTATATATTTACAAAGACAAAACAAACCACCCATCGGGATATAAGGTAGCAATCACAACCTAAAGACTACAACTTGTTTAGGTGCAATACCCTGATTCCCAAAGTTAGTTACAGTGGGTCTTATTGTTTTTGTGACAGGATTTATTCAGACTGCTGTACTCTTCATTTGATGTAACAAAATGCTATTAATCTAAATATTTGTAAATAAAGTACCTGTATCTAGATTAAATTTAAATGGTTTGCATTATTTTCTCAGCTATAATAGGATTTCATATTTTCTTCAGGCGAACAATTACTTGGCATCAGTTGTTAGTTTTTATTGCAGAATTGTCCTTATTTGTTGTATAGAGAAGTCTACATATGTAGCATATAAACACATCACTCAACTGAGCTACAGTTTTCATCCTTGTGTTTGGATCACATTAGCCATGTTTTCAGTCAGCCTTTTTCAGTGTGAGATCAGCACATCTGGTGCCTGATGGATGGTGTTCTCCCTTGACTGTACTTGGGGCCAAATTGTTATTTGCATGTGTACTCCTTCATAATAAACTTGGGTGCTCAGAAATAGAGAAGCAAATTGTCATATTGTAACATCTGTGTTCCAGACATTGGGCAAGTGCACTTTGGTGAGAATGTGAAATTCATTTTTAACCCATGCAAGCTTACTACTTGTGTGATCACCTGCTTCTCTGGGTGACTTGTCCTCGCACCTATGAGGAGGCCCTCCCGATGAGTAATTGGTGCTTCGTACTCCTTATGCATTAGACATTCCAGCACAATGTTCAAGCATTTTCCATGAATAATAAAGTGTTTGATGCAGTAACCTTGATTTATTTTCCTTGGTTGGTGTTCACATAATACTAGAGGTAGTAAAGTTTATTTGGAAAAAATGTCTTTTGGAACCAGATATTTGGCTTCATACATTAATTACCTCACCTCTAATTCCAGAAGACTATAGTTTTGATGAACTTATTTGTCTACACATCTGTTGTTTCAAGTGTGATCTTTTGGTAGATGTGTGGTTCATTCAGTTCACGACCCTTAAACAGAAGACCTAATGATCACCTTTCATTCCTGTTTGAGAATATAAAGAGGTTTTATGTGGCAGTTTAGAAAGAAATATTTCACTCTCACTCAGCAAGCACATGGATAGAACAGAAAAATACACCCTTGAAGGATTTGAGTAACTAAGTAGGCCAGGCTTCTAAGTGTTTTGCTAAGATGTGAAAAGGAAACAAGAATGTAAGTACAAAAGGCACTACCAAACCAGTTTTCGTTTTGGAAGTAGATGTCTTCTAGAACTTACTGTATGTTAGTAAATTTTATATCATTTTCATTGTCTTTAACTCTGTCCCACATCTTAATTATCCAGTTTTTCCAAATAACTAGGAATATAAACCTCAGGAGGTGATGAGGTATTACTGCATTGTGCTATTGTGTGTGTAATAATGCCTGTTATGGGTCAGAAGCTGTCTAGGAGCCTAGAAAAGAGTCCTGAGGAATTTAAAAATTTAAAACCTAAACCATAGGAATAATTCTATTGCCACACATTTATTGATAGTAGTTGCTATTCTTGCTTTTAAAGAAATTATGTATGTATAGACTGGAGTTGAGCCAGTAAGTACAGTAATTCAAAAAATTTAAAGTCTGAGCACAATTTGAATTTAACAGTGGGTCAGATTCCCAAAGTACAATGTTCTGCTTTTCCACCAACGAATACATTTGGTTGAGGAAAAGCACCTGAAGTGCAATAGTTTTATAAATTTCCAAAGATGAAATATTTTTATCGATAGGAATAACATCAATTTCAGGCAAAAGATGGAAAACCATTTGAAACACTCATTTCTTAGAATTAAGGTAATAATTTGATGGCTTTACCAAATATCTGTGAAATATAAAGTCAGATGATAGCCTCAAATTTCTTTTACCTTTTATTTTCATACGAAAATAGATTTTAAGCAAAATCCAAAAAGTAACTTTTGACATTATAAATGGAGAGGGGTTTAAGTATACTTTTTTCCTTTATAACTAGATTTTAACAGTATAGATACTCAAATTTGCAATTACAGTCAGTATTGGTTTTTATAACAACAGTTCAAAGATGGAAAACATCCTCAGCCATCTAGGACCCTGGTTTAAATTGTATACAACTATTCCCATATGTACAAGTGATTTACAAAAACCCCGGCCTTGATGGTGCAGGTGATATAAACTACAGTGGATTTTCCGCATCTGAACTCGCTGGATCTTGATAAAAACCAAGTGGCGTTCCAACTATGAAGTTAGTGAGGTAGTGAAGGTATTTCCTCAGATACGTTTATGTAAGATAATTGGCTGAGCCATTCTTTTCCTGTAGTAAGACAAAAGAAGTATGCATTCTTGTGACCGTAAAAACAGGTGTTAAATTAACAGAACTAAGTGACAGCATGCTGGCTAATAGGTAAAAGATACTTTGAATACTTCTTGTGAAAAATGTTTTAAGGTGACCAAAGCATTGTACAAAATTATCCAAGAAAAACAAGGTTACTTTTCTTAAGATTGTATGGTAAGTTAGAATTCAAGACCTTCCAATTGAAAGTATTAGTTAAAAGAACTATTAATAGCACTTACCCTGTGAGTAGGAAGCTGGGAATGGCATCAGTGTCGGTAACTTTCTGATGATTGTGACGGATCTTGTAGAACTTGTTGGAAGGAGCTCTGAAAAAAAGGGAGATGAAACATTAGGCTCAGACACCAGCCCTCTAACTCTAACGTAGTACAGGCTCTCATCCCCTGGGAACCTGGATTATGACCCAAGACTACAAAATAATTCTGTCTCACCCCTACCTGTTGTGCCTCTGACACCTCCTCTATCATTCTCTTGAATTCAGAGCCCCTGAACTCTTTTGGCTGCCATGAGCTGATAATTGATCCTGGCCCCCAACTCCTGTGCATTCATCTCCCACTACTCGGAGCTACCTCCTTTTCAATGACTATTGCCTCTGACACGTTCTTCCTTAAGGCCTACCCTGAGGCCCTTGGTTCTGGTCTGATTCTGACTTAGGTCCTACATAGGTAACCATATTTAAATCTTGGGTCTGCTACTAATGAACTTGTGCCTATTAAAGAGGCAGTTGTCCTTCAATGTTCCTTGTGGCTCAACCATATAATATACTGTTCCCTAGTAAAGACAGATTAGCCCCTAAGTCTTGTTTTTACCTTTTGCTGTGACTTGACATCATTTCTCATAATTTCTTTATCTGTACAAAGGGATATTCCTACCTCCCAGTGTGTAAAGACTAAATAAAATAATACATATAAAGGATTTAGTACCTGCACACAGTAGGCACACAGTACTATCTCTGACAGTAATACTGTGTTACTATTTACCAATCCATGAGCATATTTCATATTCATCCTAAATGATTATTAACCTTATCTTAAGTCACACAGAAAACCTTCATGAAATTCAGGGTTTCTTTATAGACTCTGGGTTAAGAGTCTGCGTTCAAACTTCTGCAGTAGGCGCAGTCAATTATTTTTCCCCAGTATGGAGACAGACAGACTAAACCAGGTCAAATGGCCCCACAGGTCTAAACTCTTTAAGTTGACCCAGTGGACATTAATAATAGAGTTGACTATGTCTCTGAGAGGTCATTTAGTCTCTTTCCTAAGCCATCAGCTTATACTATTTACATCTAGCAACCAGTTGCTTCCAGTTTTCCCAGGAACCATGGAAAAGTCTTTCCTAAAACAAGTTTTCCAGAGATTTGAAGATGGCATTTTAGTCCTGAGTCTCCCCTAGATGATGCACAGCAAAGCTTTCAGGTTCTTTCCATGTATAGATCAGACCCCTTGTGAAGAGCTTCCTCTTACCTGGCTAGGTCCAAGCTGACAGTCCTCTGCAAGGGAAGACTCCATCTGAGACAGGCTGGGCGACGATGTGGAATCTGCAGAGGTGCTGGTGACCAATTCTCCCAAAGCGTCAACCTGTCTCCTCAAGCTGTGTAAAGTACCCTCTGTCTGCCGTTTCCCTTTAATTAACACTTCTGCTTGCTTGGACATACAGTGTCGAAGTTGGGCCTGAAAGTGTTGTAAAATTTAAGGTTTTACGCAGAAGAAATGTACCAGAACTATTATTCAGTTTAACCTCTGATAGTCAACCCTGTCATAAAGTAGGCATGGCTGCTAAAAATGTTCTTGTCCTAAAAAGAAAAAAAAAAAAATCTATGAGGTGTATCCTACTTTCAGTGTGCTCTACTTTCACCATTCTGTGTTGCCCACTGGGCCTTCTACTCAGCCCGTTCTCGCCACTATCACGACGTGTGGGATTCCTGCATCCCGGCCTCCTCGTTAAATTACTGCCCACACTCAGATCATTTTACACTTGATAGCTTCAGTGTCTCTCACAGTCTATTTAATCCTCAACTCTGGACTTCTGGATTTTCCCAAGGCTGTCTCTATGAAATGATTCTCTCAAAGTTGATAAGCAGCACTGTTCCACGGAACTTTCTGTGGTGATGGAATGTTCTCAATCTATGCTGTCCAATAACATAATAGTCATATGTGGCTACTGATGGCTTGAAATGTGGCAACTAAAGAACTGAATTTTAACCTGATTTAATAATTATGGATTTACATTTAAATGGCCACACATGTCTGGAGGCTATTGGAGGTCAAGGGCCTCTGCTCACTCAATAGGGCACATGGCTCCTCTCAGCCCCTGCTGTATATGTAACTGATCTCCCAAAATGCATTCTGTCCTCTCCTGTTCTACCTCACTCTCCTTTTCTAACTAGCACTTATACTCTTAACCTTAAATCTTTAGGTCGACACCGGCCACCAAGTCTGACTCCTATTTTCAGCTGCCCACAGATAGACATGCTTCCTGGATGTCTCATGAGGCCTTCAAGCCCAATGTTTTGAGCCCAACAACTTCTTACCTGACACCCAAGCCTGCCTTTCCAGGATTCCCCCAGCCACTGGCCTGTGAGCTCCTTATTGTTTATCATTGTATCTCTATTTCCCAAATCCTTAGGTTCCATCAGATTTAGTTGAGGCAAAGCAGCATTTACACTGGGCTCGCCATCAGAATTCATGGTTTTGAATAATGACCCTTCCATTTACTGTGTGATGCCAACTTCTCTGACCTTCAACCATGTAATCTAGAAAACTGCTGTGGGTGCAACAGAGCCAGTGTGACAGCAATATGTAGTGATCTTCCCCACTCTCCTCAACAGGCCAAGTATCTCATACTATAAGAAGACAACCTTGAGTCGATCTTCACGGTGACGCAGCTTCTCTCGTAGGGCTTCTCCACGCCAGTGTTCATCCTTTTTCAGAGGGCAAGAGAAACAACAAAGAGTCACCAAACGCTACTATCAGTAACCATCAGCTTCTACCTCCTCCTGCCCTCCCGACTCCCAACTTTCTTTTTCAACTTATTGGAGGGAGGGAGGAACAAGTTATCCTTCTACAAAGTCCAGAGAAGAGCAGGATAAACTCTTACCATTATGTGGACCTGGGAAAAATTTGGTTTTTCTTCAAAAGTTGATGTTCTCTCATTCACAGTGAATGGAAAATTCTCTTTCAAGCTTTCCAACCCTCCTCCTAGGTGTTCATTTCTTTCCCAAATAGCTTCCAGATCTGCTGGTAACTCTGGAAGAAACTGGTTGAGGTTCTTCAGGCTGGTTCTGATTTCATCTTTCACCTCAGATTTAAGTGTCCTCATTGCTTCACTAATTTCCATTTGTCTTCTCTCCAAATCTTTTTGGTTTGCCATCTAAAGAATGAGAGTCAGATACCATTGATAAAGTTTGGGACTGACTTAGAACTGTTTAGTGTTTAATGTGTCATGTATGTAAAGATCTATAAATATCAAAAACTTGTGGGTTTTTTTCAACTACTCAAGTATCTATAAGCTACCAAGTAAACAATTTCACTGGCATTTTGACTGGAGCAACTTCCATTTAGAAAAGCATGGGCACAGTGTTCCCTGAAGGCATTACTCCACAGAAGTCAGTCTCTCTGGAATTAGATGGAGCTGGAGTCCAATCTCATTGTGAGTAAACATTACTAGTATGACTTAGGACAAGTCAACTAACTTCTGAACCACTGTTACCTCAGTTATACATTAAGATAATAACTTGCAATGGAAAATGTGAGAACTAGGTGAGCATTCATATGAAGTACCTTAGTGAACCTAATAAATGGCAAGAACATAATTAAACCCCAAAGGAGAAAACAGCCATTTACTGAAACAAGTCATAAGTGATCTAGATTATAAGGTTTAATGCAGGGGCCTTAGAAATGACCTGGTCCAATGCTTTCATTTTATAGGTGAATAATCAGGTGGTCTGGACAACCTAGAAGCTTCCTCAGGTGTTACAGACTGTGTTGAATACCTGACTACTCTATGTGGCTCTCTCCATAAAGAGCTTAGTGAAGCTATTATGGTCATACGCACTGCTAGTCACCTTTTCAAATCTGCAGAGGCTTGGGGCCTTTAAATAAAAGTTATTTTTCTTTCTTGAACCAAAGGGGGTGTGTAAGGGAGGGGCTGGAGGCACAAATATACCCAAATGGCTACAGGGAGTTGTTCAAAGGACAAAGTGTGGCAGGGTCAACAGAGTGGCCATAGCAGCCTGACTAGGGTGGCCCAGATGCTGACCCTGGCTAACCCTGGCTAAGGGACACCAGGACTGGACTCTCCCAGTGTAAATGGAAACCACTCCCACGCCCACTGCAGGTTCCCCTGGAGTCATTTTTTCTTGCCCTGGGGGTTTGGCTCTTACAGACTTGTTTCTACCATGAAATCTAACATTTCAAACTACTACTTTAAACTAAGATAAAATTTTATGCTGAAGAACTTCATTTTTCTCTCAAAAACTAAGATAAAAAACTTATTGAACTTGAGGAAATTTTATTTTTTACTTTTTTAAAATGCCTATAGCACCTGGTCTTCCTAGGCTGTCTCCCACCCAAGAACTAACCAGGCCTGACCCTGCTTAGCTTCTGAGATCAGATGGGATTGGGCACATTCAGGGTGGCATGGCCGTAGACAAAAGGAATTTTAAAAATGTTTTGAACACATACTTTTTTCTTGTGGAGGTAAATTTCTAAACTTTAAGGACAGAAAAAAACAGATTTGACCTACAGGATATTCATATTTTCAGCTTTACAATTTCCACAAACAAATACTTTTCTTAAAAGAAGTTTAAAAGAAACGAATGTCTGAGCCCATGGGGAGTGAGCATGCCTCACGAGTCCTCTCTGTCCGGGGCCGGCCAGCTGGGGCTCCTGGGCACACCTGTTTCTTGAGCTCCGAGTACTCATACTGCATCTGGTTGAGCTCCTTCATGAGGCGCCTGGCCCTTTCGTGGTTGTCCTGGGCCACCTGTTCGATTGTTGCCATTTCTTTCTGCATGGAGCTGTTCTCCTGCTTTTGCTCCTAGCATAGGAGGAAGAAAATGACTGTGGGGTCCAGGACCTGGTGGTGGTGTTGGCTTACACACTCACTAGCACTGTAACTTCATTTCTCATCTGGCCACAGCTTCTCCAGCTGTAAAATGAGAGCAACTCTACCTGCCTTCTTTAGCAGCTATGTTAGAGCCAGGAGTACATACATGGTCAAAGTCTGTTAGCCCAAAGTCTGAATCCTAGATCTGCAACGTGACATTTAATAATAAGTTACTTTTCCTTTCTATCCTCTATTAACTACCCGCAAAATAGGAATAATGATCCCTATCATCACAGAATTATTGGGAGGATTAAAATCTAGACATTTGCATACTACCTTTACAACCATGTTGCCTATCGCTAATTTTAAGAGTATTACCTTTTGGTAAACGTGCATGGTTTGAATGTTCCATTCATACAACTGGGCTCCATTAATTCCTCCAGAGGGTATTAGTAAAACCCATTCCTGTGACAGGCCCTATTGCTGCCCACCTACGTCCACTCAGCATAAACTGTTTTGAACTCGTCTGAGTATCACCTCCCAAAATTTATTTCATAGATAAAAGCATGCTTGTTTGGGCTTCCTGGTTTCGGGGTAATGATTAATTAAAGCAAATGTTGACTGACAAGGGCAGGATGAGAAAAATCTGTGAGCACTGACTGCAGCTGTGGAACTGTCTTTAGAAGCTTTATTTCCCCCCAACCCCATCCAGGACTACCCCCCACCCCCACCCGCCCCCTGGAGGAGGGGTAAACAGAGGCTTGCTAGCTGAGAGTGCTCTCTGCTTTGTGTGGGCATCGTCTGTTCACGTGACCATCTTTCTAGCCAACCAGCAAGAGCTCCTCTCGGGCTGCAGTCCAGACTCAGGCAAAATCTGCCATTAGCTTTAAGAACAAATTATGCATTAATGGGTTAGGGACTGGGCTGACAGGTAATCCATTTTCTCTACACTGAAGCAGTGTTTTAGTTAAAACATTTAAATGCATCATTTCCTCATAAACTGCCAGGGCAGCAGGTACTCACAAGAAGGTTTTTCTCCAGCTGGCTTCGCTGGACCTTAAGTGCTTCCTTCAGGCTGAGAATCTGCTTCTCGGCTTTCTTTCTTTCTGTTAAGAACTGGTTCCGCAAAAGGCTGAAGTCGGCCCTCATCGAGTCCATCTCCTTCTGGAGAGCCAGCAGCTCATTGGACTTTTCCATTAACTGCTGTTCCCGTTCTGAAAGCTGTTGTTCTGAAATGAGCATTTTTGGTAGTTTGGGCTGGCTGCGGGCAGAGGTCTTTTCCTCATGGGCAGCTGCATAATGACATGCCACCCAGTCCCCCAGCATCGAGTCTTCTAAGTCTCCTCCGACCCACACCAGAGGCCCAGAAAAAGGCCCAAGTAAGGGTGCCTCTCGACATAACTGGTTCCTGGAGGGCCTGATTACAAAGTGATAGATAGCTACTATCTCCCTTTTGAGTCTTATTCAAAAACAGCTCCGATCTTGAGGTGCAGGGAACATGGACCAGACTGCTGGTTTTTAATAAATGTTGATTTTAAAAAGGGAGGCACCCCAGTACTACTTCCGTCATGGGAGGTGGTGCAATGGGAAGAACACAGGACACGGAATGGTATCAGCTCTCTCTCACAGGGCAACCCTATCTCCTGGTGTTCAATGGGAATCATGTATACAAATACTAAGTACATAGTGAGTACTCAACAAATAATGCTTGTACATAATAGTGACATTTGAAACAAAATTTTCTGATCATCCTCTTTGAATAATATCTTATACAGATTTCACTTTTTACATGTCTGATGTGGTCATGCTCAGCATATTTGTTAAGTTTCATTTTCATAATGAAATGGTTGAGTTTGATTCTATCAAGAGTTCCCAGGGGAAAAGGAATATTAATCCTTCCAATCCCTAAGTCCACTGAGTTCACTTGGGTGAACAATATTTTCTGAGCATTATTAAACCCTGCAGCTTACAGGAAAAAAAAATCACTTACCAATGTTAGAACAATCATTTACCCTGGATTCCTATGTCAATTCACTTATTTATGGCTCAAGAGAGAACAAACAGATCCAAACGCAAATACCTATATTTTGGCATTTGTCAAATTTGATAGAAACTTGTCACTGTCAAATTCGGATAGAAGTAGAATAGTTAATACTGTTTGTTTTTGTTTTTGTTTTTATTGGGTCATTGTTCCCAAAGCTCATAATGTACTTCATAGAAAGCCTTCTAGAGCACCTTTTGGGACTTCTTTGCCTCACTTTCTTGGGACAGCATTCTCAAAGAAGGCAATACAGTAAAATAAAAAGGTTTAATAGTCTCAGGATCCATTGCCATAAAGACAAACTGCTTCTTCATCTTTCACAGGGCTAGGAGCATGAAATGGGTACCATGCTTCCTGCTGTGCTTCTCTCGCCTCCTTCTGGGCTATGGCTGGGGCCTTGGGTCTCCTTTACATACTTTATATGACAACCAGCAGATCCCCTCCCCCCACTCTAGTGTGATGTTCAGAATACATACTGGTTTGAGAGAGTGCCTTCTCCAGGGCCTCGCCCCACCTTTCCTCTTCCTGCAGAGTCCTGACACGCTCTTCGGTCATCAACAGCTCTGTGAGCACCCGATCCAGGTTGCTTTTCTGATCTGTTAATTCCTTTTCCACCTTGTGCTGCTGCTCCTTCAGCGTCACTTTACTGGCTTCTAATTTTTTTTCTTCACTTTCTCTCTCTTTCTGGAGTCTTTGAAACATCTTAATAGAAAACAAACTTGGTTAGTCATAAGATAACAAATAGTGTCCCAGATGAGGGAACCTTAATGGACACTAGACAGATTCTAGTTCAACAGAAAGTAGGAAATGGACCATGGTGAGAGAGTTTCCTTTACAAAGGTGATCAGGCATGAACTGGAAAACTATTTGGCCAGCAGGTGAGAAGGGAATTCAAGCAGCGAGTGGCATGTGGCAAGTGGCCATCAAGATTCTTTACAGAATCAATGTTCTATGGCCTTAATGGTCCATAAATGTTAATACAAAGGGAGTAAGAATAAGTGTACAATACCCCTGCATGCACAGGGCAGTTAAGGGAGGCTAGTCCCACGGGGGTACTTCTCAGCAGGTTTCTTCTGCGGGGGAAGTAACCTCACACAAGTGACAAAGTGTTTCCTGTTATGTAAAATCATAAATGTGTAGTACCATTTCTTGTTGGGCTAGTTTGGCCTTGTTTTCTTCAAGCTCATTCTGAAGTGCTTGAAGCTGTTGTTGTTTTTTCTCCCCTTCTTTTTGGCAGTCTTCGAACTTCTTTATCCACTCACTGATGTCCTTCTGGAGCCTGGTCTGCTCACTCAACAGTGCATCCTTTTGGTTGGTGGTTTGGAGCAAGTCCTTTAGGTAAAAGAAGACATTGAAAATACTAACAAAGCCATCTTTACTAGAGGTGGCTAGCTCCACTCCAGGATCTACTAAGTCCGACAAAATGGGAAGCATAGAAGTTCCATAACCTTTGTTAATCTCAATAAACTTAAATAAAGGTACATGGAATTCAATCACTGGCTTTCCTCTATTTAGTATCTAAAAAAGTAAAATAACAGAAGACGTCAGAACCTCAGCAAGAGATTCAGTTCCTCTGGGCTTTAGTTGCCTTGTCACCCAAGGTGGGACTGAAAGACACTAACCTCACAGGTTTGTTAAGAAGATTAAGAAAAGCTGTGAATAAGGATAATTCTTACTGAAAATGAACCTAACGTCTTGGTTTTGTTACCATTTGAAATATTTATACAGGTTAAAAAACTTGAAAACAATAAATACATACTTCTTCAAGGAACCCAAATTGAGCATTTTTAAAAAAGTTACATTTTTGAAAAATAACACAGAAAATATTCATAAGAACCCATGTTAAGTCTCTTTAAAAGATAGAATACTTTGATTTTTAAGTTTCATACATCTTAGAAACACAGACTCCTAAAGGTGGAAGAAAAAGGAGTTTGATGTCTAATCCAACCCTAATTTACATAGTGGAAACTGAGGCCCAGAACTTGCTTGAGGACTTTGGAACTTGAATTATAGCACTATTCTCATGGGACAGCACTGAGTTACCTTTAAGAAGATCATCAGAAGTACAAGAGTCAAGGATCTACTCTATTCAGCATCTGACAAGACCGAGGCCCAGATCTGGCAGTTACTCTGTGGCTCAATGAGTAATCAAACTGAAATCCAGCCTTTGGAGGCCTCATTTGTGCCATAGATAAGATATGGTCCCTCTGGTCCCTGAATACCTGAGAGGGACTGCTGAGGGACTGGGCTCTGGTCTAGCCTCCACCTTACTAACTTTGAATAAAACACTGCCTGAATCAAGAGTTTGAGGGCTAACATAAATTAGAAAATCACTGCTCCGAATCAATATTTTTGTGTATATAATGTTTTTGTTATGTAAATAGCCCTATGGGACCTGCTGGTATGGAAAGCAGAAGCCTACTTGATTTAATATTTCAACCAATTGTCTACGTGCCTTCAGGATACTACGAGAAGATTATGTGTTAGGCTTACCTGTTTTGTTAGGTTCAAATGGTCTTGGACATTAGCTAGTTCCTCCTGTAGTGGGTTTAGTGCTTCTTGTTTTTCTACAGAAATAACATTTACATAAAATAAGAAATACGTATATATGCATTTTCCAGATTCCCCCATAAAAGAGTGAAAGTAAATTTAAACATATTTCTGTTAAACGTATGACTATACCACACTATCTAATTAAAGACCAAAAAAAAGAGTTAGGTACATGCATGACCCAGATCTGGGCTTGGAGCCCAGGTTTTTAAAAGACTTCCCTGTTCAAAACCTCACTCGAAATTTTTTGATAGATAACACCTAGAGCTGTTGAGGTGTATGGTTTAAAATCAGGCATCTTCAATAATGCTGGCAGAAATGTAAATTTGGTATGACCTTTCAGGAAGACAATATGGGAATAAATTTTATATCTATTCTGGTTTTGTCACCTACTAGCTGTGTGAGCTTGAGTAAGTCATTTCTCCCTTAAGCAAGTGACAAAGAAACTAAGCTTAAGTTGCCTCATCTGCAAATGAGTAATTATTTTTACCTCATAAAAATGTCATAACAAGTGAGAAAATGCATATAAAATACTTGCATCATATCTAAGACATAGTAAGTGCTCAACAAATACATTAGCTAGAATTACTTAATACTTAACTTTCTCTAAATAATCATGAATAATGATAAATTTTGGCAATAAAGATATTATTTGCATGTTTGTTTGTTTGTTTTAAATATATATATATAACACATATATTCCTAGGAAAATTCTGGAAAGATATTCACCAAACTGTTATTAGGAATTATCTCTGAGGAGTGAGGTCAAAGTAATTTTTATTTTATCTTTTTGCTGTTTTCAAATTATTCTTTAATGAAAATGAATTAGGTTTTTTTTTTTTTTAACAGCTTTAAGATATAATTCATATGTCATGTATTTCCCCCATATAATTCAGTGGCTTTCAGTATATTCACAGAGTTGTGCAAACATCACTACAATCTAATTTTAGAACATTTTTGCCACTTCTAAAAAGAAACCCCATGCCTATTAGCATGATTCAGTCCTGTAATAAGAAAATAGAACAATTAAAAGATGACTCTAACAAAAGAAGTCACAGTGCTGCTGTTGTGCTTGCCTCATACCTCGTAGCTGCTGCTGCATTGCTGCGATATCTTTGTGCAGTGACAGCTTGTCTTGGTTTAGCTGGTCTAGTTCCTGCTTCAGTTTTCGGACACCCAATTCCAGCTTTTCTAAGTTTGATCGCTCCATTTTGTTATTCTCTTCTGTAGCAGCTAAAACCCTGCCAATCCCATTAAAGAATAGTCAGACTGTTGAGTACAAAATGTTGAAGCGCACGCAAGAGACAAATGAGGAACAGTGTTACACTTTCACGATATAGTTATGAAGTCTGAATGATTATAAATCTTAGAAATTTAAGGCTCTTCAACTCACTTAAAAAGGAATCTTATTTTCAGCTTTCCAAATAGATTTTTCAAAAATTCACTAAATCAAATTTAGAAAAATAAAAATCAGGGATAAAAACATGACTACTACTCAGAATTCCAAAAAATCTGAGTGATTAAGATGGATCTCTAACTTCTGACATATGACAAAGTAGGAAACACAATTGTATGTATAATAGGATTTGTTCAGAACAGACAAGCATCAATATGAATTCTTTTACATGAAGGAATCATACTGTATGAACTTGTTTTGGTCTGGCTTCTTTCCCTGAGAAAAATTACTCTGAGATTCATCTATGTTGTTATGTGTATCAACTCCATCTCTTTTTATTGTTGAGTGTGATTCCATGGTATGGATATGCTATAATTTGTCTATCCATTCACTAGCTAATGGACCTTTCATTTAGACGGTTTCCAGTTTTGGGTTATTTATTACAAATAAAAGTTGCTGTGAACATCAATGTACTGTCTGTGTATGGACATATGCTTTTGTGTCTCATGAGTAAAAACCTAGGAGTGTAACTGCTAACTCTTCTGGTAGGTATATGTTTGATTTTTTAAGAAACTGCCAAACTATTTTTCCGAGTGGTCTTACTAACATTTTACTAAAACTAAAATGCCCATCAATTGTGTGTGAAAGTTCCTCACTAACATTTTATTAGTCTTTAATCTTAGCCATTCTAATAGGTGTGTAATGATATCTCATTGTGGTTTTAATTTGCATTTCCCTATTGGTTAATGATGCTGAACATCTTTTTATGTGTTTGTCACCCACATATCTTAAGTGAAATGTCTGTTCAAATCTTTTGCTCATTTGAAAAACTGGTTTGGTTGTTCATTTTCTAATTACTGAGTTTTGAGAGTTACACGTGTTCTAAATACAAGTCTTTTATCATATATATAGTTGCAAAGATTTTTCTCTTAGACATGTCTTTTCATTATCTTAACAAGTGTGTTTTGAGGAGCAAAAGCTTTAAGTTTTGATGAAGTCCAATTTTATCAATTTATTCTTTTATAGATCATGCTTTCTGGCATCATATTTAAAACTTTTTCCCTAACTCAAGGTCACAAATATTTTTTTTCCTATGTTTTCTCCTAGGAGTTTTATACTTAAGTTTACATTTATGTTTATGATCCATTTTGAGTTAATTTTTATATATAGTGTGAGGTATGTTTTGAGGTTCTTTTTTGGTTTTTGACATGCAATTGTTAAAGCAGCATTTTTTGAAAAGGCCATCTTTTCTCTACTGAAAAGGATGCCATTGCATCTTTGTCAAAATCAGCTAGGCACATATTTGTGTTTACTTCCAGACTTTCTATTCTGTTCCACTGATGTATTTGCCTATCTTTATATCAGTGCCACAGTGTTCTGATTACCATAGCTGTACACTAAGACTTGAAATCAGGTAGTGTTAGCCCTAAACTTCTGTACTTTTTCTGTACCATTTTTGGTGTCATAGCTAAAAAGTTTGAGATTCTATTCTAGGTACTTTACATTTCCATATGATTTAAAGCCAGACTATCAATTTCTACTTAAAAAGCCTGTTGGGATTTTGATCATGACTGTTTTGAACCTATAGATCACTTTGAGAACTGAATCTTAACAATATTGTCTTCCTACCCACAAACTTTACTTAAAAACCCATGACAGGTTATTTTTTAAAAATGCTTTTGGAAAAAAAAAAAACTAAAAGGAAATTTACCCAAAAATATCATTGGTGATTTGTATGGTAATACTGAGTTTGCAGAGTATTCTTTTTTCCTTTTCTCTATTTTCTAATTTTTTAATAGTGTGTTTATAATGCTTTAGTTTTCAAGGAGTGATCTTGCAAGCTTATTTGTTCCTGCTCTCACCGTTTAATTTGTGCTAACTTCTTTTCCCAGCTGCCACATTTCTCTTCAAGATCTTGCTTTTCTTTGCACAAAGACTCAACACATGATTGTAATGCTCGAGTCTCAGCAGTTATTCGCTCTATTTCCCGTTTGTCCCTCTCGAGGAGCTGCTTCTGCCATTCTATTTCTCCTTTCTGTCGCTGGGCTGTTTGCTGCAAATTCTCTAACTCCAGTTTCTCCTAAATCAGATAAAAGAAAGCTCAGAGATGTGAGAAAACAAAGAATGCAGTTTGGGAAGGGTTGAAAAGTTTTGTTTATTACCTCTAGCACTTCAACCTGAATCTTCTCTAACTCAGACATCTTTTGGTCATGTTGTAGCTTCAAACCTTGTAGCTCATTGTTTTCTAGTTGCAACATGTCCAGAATATTCTTTAGTTCTAACAGAAACAAAGCATGGTCCATGGTATTAAATGAATTTGGAAAGATTTACAAGATTAAACAGAAAATGCCACTGAAATACAAGAAACAATAATCAAAAATCTGTTGTGCTGAATTAATGGAGCTAATTGTATTTTTAATTAAAAAAGTCCTTTAAAAGTATTGCTAAATGTTAATTTAAACAAAACATTTTAGCAAAAACATTTAACAAAGGTCTAGTTCTAAGAGCATTTACCCCACCTAAAATAATTTTAACAAAAATAGAAAAAACTTTAAAATATATATATTGAGACATAATTTTTTGCTTTGAAATATAGATTTTTAAACATTAACTTTTTTCTTATTATAAAAATATTTGCTCACTATAGAAAATTTAAAAAAATAAAGTATAACAGAGAAAAACAAATATCCATCATTATCCTATCCTAAGATGATCACCATTAAAACAGCATTTTTGATGTATTTCCTTCCAGAACACATGCGCACACGCGCGCGTGCACACACACACACTCACTTTGAAATGAAATGAAAATACATTCTGTACTTTTTCTTTTTTCACTCTTTTTATCAGCGTTTTTGCATGTTGGTTAAGTGTTAAAAATGTGGCTTTTAAACTGGTCATTTGCTTTCAAATTGACATAAATTTTGCTGCAACTAACCAACCAAGTCAGCTTAATTTGTAAAACAAGGAAATAAAATAAAATAAATAAATATTGCTGTGATCTGCAAATAAATGTTTGCCTTCTTTAGAAAACTAGAAATGAACTAAGTAGTTCAACAAGTGTGAATTTTAAGAATCTTGAAACACTGGTAGAGTATTCCAATTTATACTTCAATCAACAGCCTATATAAGTAAATGCTCTCTTTTTTTGGCTACACCTTGGTTAACAATAGATATGATCATTTTACTTTTAAATAAATATATCAATTTGAATGGCAAAGAATATCATATTCCTTTTATAATCTGCTTTTCTTTGCTTATTAGTAATAAAGTTAAACTTCATTTTATTTATTTATTTAATATTTTAAGTTTATTGGAGTAACACTGGTTAATGCAATGATATAATTTTCAGGTGTACTTTATAATTTGACATCTATATATTTTATTGTGTGATCACCACCCAAAGTAAAGTTAAACTTTAAAAGAAGTCTACTTAACCACTGTATTTTTTTGTGACCTGGAATATAGACACATCTAACACAAGACTTTATAAAATTAAATTGTTTTCCTTTAAACTTACCAGTTTTATGTTTAGACATTTGTCCTAAAACTACCTGAAGGTTTTCTTCCTCTTTTTCAATTTCCTGCCTTATAAGTGCAAGTTGAGTTTTTTTTTCACTAATCTGGACATTCAGTTCTCCTTTCTGAAAACTCAGTTCTTCCAGAAGAGATTTTACTTCCTGTGCAAAACAACAACAACAAAAAAAAAACAAAAAAAAAAGTCAACCACCACCCCCAAAATTTGAATGGAGATTACTTTATTATCAGTTCTGTTATTAA
The DNA here is from genome assembly GCA_004027375.1 of Macroglossus sobrinus. Taxonomy (NCBI): domain Eukaryota; kingdom Metazoa; phylum Chordata; class Mammalia; order Chiroptera; family Pteropodidae; genus Macroglossus; species Macroglossus sobrinus. The sequence continues at coordinate 195,356 of PVKZ01002310.1, read as the reverse complement.
CTGTCTCCTTTCATAGAAATTCTAATTTGGAAACAAGCTCATTTTGCCTTTTATATCAGCACTGTATTTTATACTAACATATTTTTGTATAATAGAAGAATGTAATATACTAAAATGTATAAGCAGTATTTACTATGTGTAAGGCAATGTATTACAGAGGAAAAAAAGCTGATCAGATACATCTCCTGCCCTCAAGGGGTTTAGCCCTCTTTGGGGAAGTAAGGCAGGGAACATAAAAATGATCATGAAAGGCTAAGATGCCCTAGGAAATGTGCAGAGTGCTACCAAACTCAGAAGACAGAAAAACTCCTTCAAGGATAAAGGAAAAATCAGGGAAGTCTTCTTAGCATGAAGCTGGACCACGAAAATGAATAAAATCTAGACATTATAAGAAAAGAAGTTCATGGAGAAGAAATGATATGAAAAGGCACAGAGGCAGAAAACCTTGGGCATGTCCAGAGAACATTATGAGAGCTATAAACAGCAGCCACAGCATGGATATACAAAACACCACCAAAATGATGCTACAGAGGAATCAAGAATCAGGAATTAATATTTGCATTGTGGGGGTAGGGGGGCATGAAAATATCTCAAAATAAACTTATACCACTATCTTAAGACTCTTAAGAAAATCCATTGAAAACATACCCTAATGTGACTGCACTTCTCAGCTACTTCTGTCTCTCCCAGTCTCAGTGCTTCTTGGAGATCAGCTTTTGCCTGGACCATGCTTCCTTGGAGTAGATGCAGCTCTTCCTTTTTATGTCCCAACTGCCTGTCCAAGACGTCCATCTCCTGTTGCTGAGCTGTCACCTGAATTAAGGAAAGGTAAGAATGCAAAGCTTGAAAAAGGCCATGCAGCTTTCAGGGCTGAGATGGAGACTGGATAGTCCAGCTAAAGGTTGTGGGTAGAAATTAAGAGCTAGCCCAACTCTAATTACCCCAGCTGCAAGAGTCAAGAAGGTCAGGCTGGGGGTACAGGCATAAAATGCCCAATAAAGACCTTAAGCTCACATATAATAAATCATTCAAGTCACAGCCAAAACAACAATAAGATAATAATGATTATCCCTCAGGTTATGGTTTTCAAAGAACTTTCATATCTATACATTATTCCATTTGACAACTATCTTGGCAGTGGAAGTTAGGTGGGAATTTAAAAAATGTATTTGTTTCATAAACTTAAAAATTAAAATTTTAAGGGCAACAGAAAAAGCATAAAATGCAGACATGCAAAAGAAAGAAAATGGAAAATCCTCATAACCCTCTCTTATCAGATGACCACTTTCATACTTTTGCACAGATTACAAATACAAACACGAGTGTTCAAAAACACATTTAATATAAATGATCTGAGTATATCCTGTTCCAAGATTCAGTTCTTTTACTAAATAAAGTTTTTTTGTATTAAGGTGGGACTCAAATTTGGGTTGGACTCTTAACCACTAGGATATATAGCCCCATTTATGCTTTGTACTTTATTTTGTATTTTCCTCTCTTTTGTACAATCAAACATGTATTACTTGTTATAATTATCACATGAAAGTAGGTTTCAAAGCAACATGAACTGGTTTTTCAAGGCGTCTGTTGCCATACCTGGCTTTTCAGCTTCTCCAGCTCTGCTCTCTTGGCCTGCAGAAGGCTCTCAGACTCTTTAAGGACCTGCAGGTGGTGATCCTCATTGTGTTCCGCAGTCTCAATGTCTTTTTGCAGTTTCTGCAGCCTACAAAGCATGCAGTACTAGAGCAGATCCAAAGGGAGACTCAACCCCAAGAGCCATTTTCTAGAACAAGCCCCTCGAAGCCCTACAGAGGGCGTAGTACTTACTCTTCAGTCAGTTTTTCCTTCTTTTTGTTTAGACAATGGAAATCTGAGTCTTTTGCTGCAATAACTTTGTTTATTTCTTTCAAGATTTCTTCTTGATCAATTTTGTGCTGCTCCAATTCTGCTGTGTCAGCCTGGAGCAATCTAAAATACATCCAATTATTCCCCCAGGCCCCACAGACTTAACATGCATTATTTATCATAAAGCAATTATTATCCTCTTAAAACCAAACGTCTCATTCATCTTACCAAATACATCAACCAAGGGGATCCCACCTACCTGAGCTGCTGGTCAGCTGTGACAAGATTAACAGCAGTTTCCTGAGCTCTCTTTTCTAATTCCTCAGCATCTTTCTCAGTTTGCAATAAATTTCTCTTGGCAACAGTGAACTTTTCGACAGCATCTTTTACCTAGAAAAGAAACTATCATTAAAAGCAATTCAGTTACAACAATCTCTCATAGCTATTGGTAGTGTAAATTGGTATAAATCTTGAAAAACAAGGAATACAAAAGGACCGATAAAAATGTTCATTGACTTTGAATCTCCAATTCTCAGAATTCAGAAGAACTACTATACAAAAATGATCATTATATAATGAAGTAATATAAGGACAAATAACAGATTCAGCAAGTGATAAGGCATCAACAATGAAATACTGTGTAGCCTTTACAATAGGATGACAATGTAGCAACTTGGAAAAATGTTAATGATTTTATGTTGACTGCAAAAAGACAAATTTAAAATAGTATAAGCACTGTAAGAGAAACTGAGTAAAACTATATTTATATTAATAAAGACAGAAGGCAATGCAAAAATAAAAACAATCATTTGAGGATAGTGAGACTGGATGATCTTATTTAAAAAAAATAACCTGTAATATTATTACGTTATTTTTTTTTCAATTAAAAATATCTCCCAATTAAGTGGAAACAAAGTGATTTTACCAATATTCCCTCCAAACAGAGATTCTAGTTGTACTCTAAATATTATCATTAAGTATAACCTCACTAATCTGAAGATGATTTAATTTCAGCTGAGAAACACAAGTATTAACTACTTTTGAAATATTTCAAAATGATCCTATAGAAGATTTGGTAAAAACAGTATATATATTTATTTTTATCATCTTAGTTTCTTTTTCTGTCTAAAAGAAGAGGCTTAAAACAATGATATCCAAGGTTGAAAAAGAGAGTTTGGTTTGTACTTAGTTAAGCAGTGATTCACTTTCAGCCAAAAAATACAAGTTTTACAGTTGCACAAAAGTCAGAGGTGTCTTTATGCTAAACTAGTCTATCAAACATCCCATATGGATGCAAAAGGGTTTGCAAGTCCTGAAGAGCTAGATATTTCACCATACTTCTTTCAATTTCAGATGGCTGGTTTCTATCAGTTTCATTAGCAAAGCATTGGACAAAACTCACTAGGAACTCCAGAATACCATGTTTCTAAGTAGTATTTTGTCTCCTTCTATGTCAGGTTTTACATGTCTGGCACATTCCTTACAAAATGCAGCACTTTCTCCCTCCTTCTAGCTCCTTAGCAAGTTGCCTCCCTGAGTCACTTTAGGAGGATGAAGGGAAAAGAGCTTATTAGCCTTAGTTCACTTACTATCTCTGACTACTACCAGTATCATCAATTTTCTTTTATATATCAGTGATAATTTTTTCTTTTGTCCTGCTCACATTTATTTTCTCTCTCAGCAATCTAACATGTGACAGAGGTGACTGATCATCTGTAAAAGATGAGGATATTTTTCCATTCTTATTAAAGTCATAACCCATAGAATTCTTTAAGAAATCTTTCATTTCAGTTCTTAAGTAATATATTTCTATTCATCTGAATCAATCCATATCAAAATAAGAATATAAGAATAGTAGTTTCTGAGGTGCTTCATATGGGTACTGGAATTTATCCTAGAATTCTCATCTTAAAAAAAAAGCTCTCTTGGTGAGGTAGAACTTTAACTGTGTGACCCTGGGCCAGTTACCACCCTTCCTTCACTATATTTGTGAACTGGGCTAACAACCATCTCATAGGGTTGCCAGGAAGGTTAAAGGAAGTGGTATTTATAAAATAGCCAATGTGTGGCCATAGTAGGGGCTCAATAAAAGGTAATTCCTTTTATTGACTTCTTGACTTCCTTGACTTCTTTCTGTGTTGAAGTCCCAAGAATACTCTCAAAGCAAAAAACATCTGATTTTATATCATTATCAACTTAGAGAACAAAGTAAGACTAGAAGTCCTATAAGGTACATTGTTGCATTATAAGAATATAGGATGGATCTATTTGATAAATATAGATATCAAAGCTCGAATAATTTAAAAAAAAGACTCACAAGATAAGGAAGTGGTGTGTTAGCAACAATTTCCTTTGAAAGCTTTAAATATGCTACTTCATTTAATTCATACTGAATAGCCTAGGTATTTTTAGCCTGAATTTATGGATCAGAAAAAAAAGCAAAGCTCAGGAACTTAAGTGACTTGTCCAAATTCTCACAGCTACTTAAACTAGCAGAGTCCGGCCTGGAACCCAGCTGTCTGACTTGGACTCTTGTCACATTTCCTTTCTAATCCTTCATGCTTATGACAGTAAGCTGTCTCACTCCAAACCACAAATGAACATACTTTCTCTTGAGTGCATGAAAGTTCACTCTCAGCTTCTGCCAGTAGTCGATCAGCTTCCCTGAGCTCTGTTCGACGTTTCAGAAGGGTCTTCTCAATGCACTCAATTTCATCTACAATATCTTCATGGTGTTTGAGTGATTTTTCCATTTCTAGTTCAGTCATTAAACTTTCCACATCTCCATCAATGAAGTCTCTAAAATAATCATATACACATACATTGAGATTTTAAATGTAGACAACATAGACACTTGTAGCCTTAATTGATAAAAAGATGCACAATGATTTTCTAATTTTATATGAGAAAGAACAGGAGAGATAGCTACATTTGATTATGTTCAAGGTCTAGCTTTACCTTTTTATTCAGAATGGCATATTGTTGACAATAAGTCTATAATATATATAATGTATGATGCAATTGTTTTGCCCTTTTAAATATAAAAATTATTTTGTAAGCATTTGTTTGAGACAACACTGACACTACTCTTCTTCTGTGTTATATTAAAAAAATAATAAAACCACTATCATAGTTATCATCCATTCCCTCAAAATTATCTTTTAGGACCCAGCTTACCAGGTGCCCCAAAGGCCACCTAATTTTGTCTGTTCTGCTATAGTAAAAATATGGTGACAATATCTGACAAATCAAAGAACATGTAAGGATTCAGTAACTCAAGGCTATCATGTCAAAATTATTTGAAAATGGGACCATCTATGACAGAAAAACATGATAATAAATTCATTAACATATTAACAGATCCTCTTTAAATGAAGGTATATATAGATGAATTTAACTTTTTTCTTTGAACATTTTTATGTTACCAAATTTCCTAAAATGATCATTTATTACACTTTTATATCTAGGAAAAGAAGAGGCTATCCCACTGTCTGCCCTACCACCTTCCTCAAAAGACCACAAATGACTGTTTCCCCACATATACCTATAAAAGAATAGATATAACCCCACTCCAAATACTCAAACATCTAGTCCCAATCTCCTCTCGGTTTGGCCCTTGCTTTTCCCTGCTAGGTCTATTACAAGGCAGAGTCCACATCTCACTCACTTCCACAGGTCTCCCACTAACCCTGGTGCATGGGCCAGTCTGGCTCAAATAACAAAAACTGGCAAACTATCATAATTCTTTGACTACTGCAGAAGATGGGCTTCTACATAAGTGACCCACTCAGCAATATTGCATTTGTTAGCAGACTCTATGCCAGGCTCTGGGACACAGAGAGGGAGGTCCAGCTACTGACCTCCTGCGCTTCTTACAACAGGGTGTGAATAGCACTATACCCAACCACCAATAGTGGGAGCCTGACCTTTGCCTGGAAAGACAGGCTGGAGTTAGGCAGGGGGCATGGAAGACATTTCAGGCAGAGGGCAATAAGTACAAAGGTGGGGAGGTGGAAGAAAACGTTTTGCTTGGGGAAATCACAGCAAATTAAGTACGGCCAAAACAAACACTGTGTGCAATAGAAGGATAAAAAAAGACAGGCAAGGTTCAGATATTGGAGGGTGGTGTATATTTGGATGTGACTGAGAGTCACATTTGAGAGTGGCACAGTGAAATTTATAGCTATGTTGAGGGTAGAAGGAGAGAGACTAGACATGGAAGGCCAGTGGGGAAGCTATGGCAATGATCTAGAATGAGACTTATTAAAAGCCAGTGCCGTGGAGATGAAAGAAGGCGACCAGTTTGAGAGCTCTCTGGGTATAGAGTCAGCAGGACTTGCAGACTAGTTGGATGCCTGGGAGAGTGACAGAAGGGGAGGAGTTAAGGACATCTGGCATATTTTTAGCCAGGGTAAATGAAGAAGGGGTACAGCTGTACCATTCTCCAGGAGAAACTAGAGAATTTAGGCTTACACTGTCCAATATGGTAGTCACTATGTGACTATTAAATTTAAATTCTGTTCCTCAGTTCCATTAGCTACATTTCAAGTACTCAATAGCCACATATGGCTAATGGCTACTGTTTTGAACAGTACAGATCTAGAACATTTTCAAGATCACAGAAAGTTCTATTAAATAACATTGATTTTGGTTATCTTAAAGAACAAATATTATACTCATGTGGATTATAAAAATAAAATAGCTAATAATAATTACTTTCGCTGTTGATGCTTTTGGAGGGTTCTATGTAATTCTTCTACTTCATGCTCTAAGTCTTTCTTCTCTTGCAAAAGATCTTCAATATTATGATGCAATTCTTCCATTTCTTTTTCAGACTGCCGCTTGGATACTCTCATCCATTGTTCCTGTTTCTTTGATTTTAAATGTTGCATTATATCTTCTAATCTAGAAACTTCACTCTCCTGAACAAAGGAAAAAAAAATGCAATACTGAAACATCACATGATGTTTTCCCTCTTTCCTGCCAAAAATCGAAATTAACTGTGGTTAAAGTGGTACATCTGACTTGAAAATGGTAGTAGCTTTCAAGGTTTCAGTATAAAAAGAAAAATTAAGTCAAGCCAATTTTTTCACATGCTATAGATAAAATTAATGGACTAATAAAGCTTTTAACTTTTCTATCAGTCCAACTATGGTTCATAAACATTTACCAAGTATCTCTTGTGGATAATCTCTGCCTCCAGAGTTCAGCATCTAGCTGAAGGAACACAGAGAGATCTCTCCCTCCTCAGGGCACAATGGGGGGTGTGCTATCTGAAAAGGCTGCCCCCAGGAAGAGGTGCTTTGCCTGGGTTTTGAAGAATAAATGAAAATGGAAAAGACCTAAGCTGCAGAAATAACATGTGCAAATATAGGGGAGTGTAAAAGTGCACCTGGGAAACTACAGAATCAGCTAGGTACTGCTGGAGGATAAAAAACCAGCGTAAGAGGTTAACAAATGCTGAACTGACAGAACTGCTATAAATTCAATGTGCACTGAAAAACAGCAAGATGATGTGAATAATGACTATCATTTTTAACTATGTAAATATACACAGTCCCTCTGAAACTAGTCTGACCTAGTAAAATGGGGCTGGTAGCTGGCATCCAGATGTCCTGGTCTTTTATATTTTTCTCAGTCTGCTCAAAGAAAAAGATAAACTAAAGAGCTCCAGGTATTTTGAGTTTGAAGGAGAAGCTTGTAATATATTTTACTTCTTTAGAATTAAAAAGTTATAAAGTAAGCTAGTGATTACAAATTAATAATTTCTTGGAATCTAATCTAAGAATATGAAATATGGTAAAAATTTATACACAGTTAAGTCACAACAGTGCCTACAAATAATGTTTTGCAGTCATATTGTTTAAAAACATTTGTAAAATCATAGGAAATGCTTGTTATATTAAATGGGAATAAGAGAATGAAAAATTGTGTACATGTAAGAACTATGAAAAGAAATAATCTCACCACCCAGAGATAATCCCCATCAAAACCTTGCTGTATGCTGCTCACACCTATGTGTATATACAAGCACATATATGTGTGTATATACATGCATGCATATATGTATGTGTTTTAAGCACAAGGCACCAGCATGTAAATATAATTATACATACACATTAATATAGGACTTATTAGTAGAAAAATATACAATAAGCTTTCTAAAAATGGTTACTTGCTGGACTGAAAGCATTTTTGTTATAAAATAGGTAAACAAGGTTTGTAGATTGGTCTGGTACCCTACCTCCTACCCAGGATAGTATTTCAATAAGAGAATGCTTACTTAGTTCTAAACATCAGCCTTACACACACTTTTGAGATATAATCCATTCATAAATAGGTCAACTCATTGTGGACAGGGGTCTTAGGTCTTTCCACTTACTAAGTTATGATGCTCCGGGACATTGCAGTGCAGCACACCCATAGGGATGAGAGGTACAGAGAAGTTGGGGGGTGGGGGTCCATATACAATGGGGGCCCCAGCAGGAGGTGGGCCATAAACAACAGTGCCAGGGGTTAGAGGCTGGCTATTGTTGGGCAAGGGAGGAGGTGGCGCATACAGGGCCATGCCCTGGGGCACGGGAGAACCATCAGGAAACACAGTGTAGATCATGTATCCAGGAGGAGGCACAAATGGGCAATCCTCTTGGTCATCTGGCTCGCTCTCTTCCTGGCTATCTCCTCCACTGTCTGCATCTTGAAAGAAATAAACAGAAGAGTGTTTTACCCCATGTTACTTGGTAATCAAGTTTAGCAGAAAACAGCAGCAGTTAGGCCAAGATACTAGAAATATGACAACAGAATTCTATTAAATAGGTCAAAAGCAGTTTTGAAAAGCAGATCAAAACAGATATTCAAATTATTTCCAGTGACTGAGAGCTGAGTTTTTCTAATGCCTATCTGTTGGTTTGTTCTTTTCCATCTTCACCCATTCATTCATTCATTCAGCAACCATTTGTGTGCCTGTGTCATGCTACATAAAAGACCAACAGAGATGTGATGTGAGATCCCACAGCTCTCAATATTTACCAATATCATGACACACAGGATCCTCTAAGGTGTTGGTTTACTTACTTATCTACCCTACAAGCTAGAACTATGTTTACCATTGATGACAGAGAACCTAGCACACAGAAGGCACTCAATAAAGAGCTCCCGAATGAACAAATTCTCAGGTGATATTGCCATTTTACATACTAACAATATCAGAGTAGCTAAATAATCTGCTTAGGATCGCACAGCTACTTAGTGAGACAGCTAGAATTTATCCCAGGTCTGACTCTTCCCTACAGAGCTTTAGAAGACACTTCACTTTAGTGGAACAAATTAATACCATGGTTCTAGGACATAAGCTGCCACACTCCTGGAGCACAAGCAAAGAAGTGGCTCAGTCTGCCTAGGTGAGGCGGGGTGAAGGAAGGCTGCATAAAAAGAGTATTGTTTGAAGACCTGGACAAGTAGAAATAGGTTTGGGAGAGGAAAAAAGAAAAAGGATAATCCAAACCAAGGGCTTCAAACATGGAGGTTTGAGGCACATGGCATGCTGTGAGTAACCTAAGCAATTGGGTATGGCTGACATGTGGGAGAATGATGACAAGTGAGACAAAATGACAAGAAGTCACTGGCCATGATCAAATCACAGAGGGCCTTACAGAAAGTAAGCTAAGGACTGTGGGAACCAATAAAAGGTTATTAAACAGGCAACAGAAATGCAACTGCCTTTATGTGATTTAACTTACCTCTATTTGAAAATGACTTATGTAAGCCACTTCTGATGGGAGAATAAACCCAGTATCCTGAGGCAGGAGGAGGTCCACTGCCTTCCTTCCCATCGTGTTGCCCAGGATGTGGTTTCCTAATAGGAGTTGAGGCTGTGTACTTTAGGCCAACACCAGAGTCCTTGGTGGCCTGGGAACTGTGGCTGGAAACCTAAAATAAATGACAGCAGAGCATATTATCTATTACAAATGAAAAGGCTGATTTGGAAAAATGTCAAAATCTAGAGCAAAACTGAGATGTAGCGAAGCTGAGAAAGGACTGGTTTCATTTCATATATCACAATTCTCACTTTTCACAGAAAGAGATGTTTACATGGTAAGCAGGGGTGTCAGCCTTTCTTCTCCAGTACTTATCTTCCCTAGTGTTTTCCCTTCTTTGGCCTTGTCCTTGATGGCCCAGCAAAGGACAAAAGACACCAGTGGACTTTCTAGAGAATCTGGGACTGCAAGTCTCTTGCTGCCCTAAGAGCTTGGTGTGGCTTTAAAGCTCTGGTCTGCAACTCCCCACCTCCTTCCCTCACCCACATTGTTTCCACACCTCCTGCTCTCATTGTGCCAAGGATGTTGGCTTCCTTTAGATTTCTGGGGGAAGAATCTCAGATTCTGCTCTTCAGGATTCTGATTAAGTCTACACAGCCGCTTCTCCCTGACTGCTGCTTGTCAGCTGATTCTAGCAGCTGCTCTGCTTTGGATGAGTAAGTGCTGCTTAATCCTCTGCTCACTTCCCACCCTCAGGCCTTAAGCCCCAATCTGTGTCCTGAACACCCCTCACCACCATCTCCACTGCTCTGGTTTCCTCTGTTCTTCACCTGAATGAATTCAAACAGCCCCATACATAGTTCACCCGCCACCAGTCTAGGCTCCACACTCAGCCCAATTATTCTTCCTAAACTACACTCTGATCATGTTTCCCAAGGCCTACAAAATTAAGTGCAGGGGATTTCTGCACTTCTTTTAAAAAGCATGATCCCAATCTACTTTTCCAGTTTCAACTTTCACTGTGCCCATCCAACCCTCCAGCCCCACAGGCTGCTTCCCATGATTAAACCAACTTTCCTCTTCCATATGACCTGTTCCCTCCCTCTTTAAAGCCCATCCCTTGAGGGCTGCAAAGTGCTGACTTCACAACCCTGCTTGTGAAGCCTTTCTTCCTGAAATTACCCACAAGATGAATCCTTAACATCTCTCTGCAACACAGATCAAGTCTGCCGTCACATGCATGTCACTGTTTTGTAATTACATTGGTGTGCCTGTCTTCACCAGCCCATGAGCTCTTTGAGAGCGGGGGCTGTATCATTCATTCTGGTACCCCCACCATTGCCTAACACTTGACCTAGACTTCAGTAAGCACTTAATGCTTGTTCAGGTGAAATGAAATCCACGTGCCTATTTTGCTTTGAGTCTCTGCACAATTCTATAACCATTTTCAACAGGCTCTCTGGGCTCAACTCCTCTTACCCCTACACAGGTTCCTCCTTCAGAGATCTCACAACACACCACCTAAGCATAAATGGGCATTTACCACATGCTTTGGGAAGGCCCTATTTTCATCTCAAATATTAAAAGCACTTCAGAATCTCAATGTATAGCTTTGCCTACATATGCTATTCTTGACACCTATTCACAAATTTGGGGAGGGAACATTGTCACACTTTCTTCAAGAAAATTTAGTATATACTCCCAGCTCCACAGACTTCCTACTTTTGATGATGGTGGTGGTGGCATAAAGTACCAATAGCCTCGTCTTCTGAAAGGATCTGCCATGCTGCTAATGTAATCATTCTGATAAGAAACTTCGCGTCGAAGTCCAGCAATTTCTTCCAAAACATTTTCAAAGCTTCCTTTATCTATAAAAAAAAGCCATTCTATGAAGTTGGTTATGAATAATCTACTTCCTTTCTCCCTCAAAATACAAGTGATTCCATGAGAGTCAATGACTTTTATCAGTTCCTCAAAGCTGACTGCCCTTTTGGTAATGAGATTTTGCTAACAGAGAGGACAGTCTCTGTTGTTTATATAAAAGTAAGCCAGAGAAAGAAAATAAAAAGATTTGTAAACATTATTTCTTTTGAAAATACAAAAATAAAACTCATGTGTCTTTGGATCAAATCCCTTAATACTGCCCTTATGTAAATTTTTTTAATTATTTGCTTTTATTAAGCTAATTATCACAGCTGTGTAAATCAAGCATGGAACTGATCTGTAGCAGTTAAGTAAATCTGCTAAAGTCAAAAACAAGACGACTTGATTTTAGAACTACAAAACCACACCAAAATCAAAGCGCAATACTCTACCAGCCCCAGTGATGTCTAGTAAATTCCGCAGCCTTGCAATCTCTGTCCTTTGTCTCTCCATTGTCTCATTCAGTTTCTCAATTTCTACGACCTGTGAGTTTGCTCCTTGGGTACCTTCATCTACTTTCTCCATCTCAATTCGAAACTATTGAGAAATCACATACACAAAATTGCCAATGAACAGTCTTTCCCAGATGCACTTATCCTTGCTACTTGATCGTAACTTTGTAATTCTTACTTATACTATACTAATGAGGAAACCACATTACTCCTTATAATTAAACTGAACTGTACCTGGCACACAGTAGAGGATAAAGTACTGACTGACTAGTGATTACATTTCAAAATTCTTTGCGATGTCACCTATACTGTGATCAGTCTTTCAGGAACTGATAAAAACCCAATAAGGAGGAGGTCTCAGGGTACCAGCACTGACCTGCTCTTCTTTATCCCTGAGAAGATTCTGCAGCAGTTCGATCTCTGCTTCTGCTCGGATCAGATCCCTGGCTGCTTGGGCTGCCTTTTTGCTGAACTTCTCCGTTTCCTGCAACTCCTATTGGGACAGAGGTATGAAAAAGGCACCACTGCTATCACAGGGTGTCTTCTTCATTTCTTTCTTCCTCCCAGATTGACTGCTTTGCTTTCATGAGATCACATTGCCTGGCCATCCCATGTACATGTGGCACTGAGTCCCATCTTGTCCTGTGCTGTTCCCACCACCTGGCAACCTGCTCCACCCCTCTATGGGGCCAAGTGGGTAGGATGCTGCTTCAGAAAGAGCAAGGGCTAATTTTTAATTCACTGTTCTACAGCCTTTCATGATGGGTGTGTCTCTCTGGACTCTCTTCATTAGCGTTTTCCCTCCAGTGATCTACTGGTTTTAATCTCATTAACATCTACATCCTGTAAAGACTTAACAGATATTATCTCAAACAGGAGTCATAGCAGCCCTATGAGGTAACATTAATCACCTCACTGCACAAGATGAAAAGTTTGAGGTTTAGAAGGATTATATTGCAAGCCTTTAAAACCTCTGTTCCGGTGTGTATTGATATCTACGTCCTTAAGCAGATCCCTGCACTCTGAGGTAGGACTAGTATGTTTCATATGACAGTTTCTTTCAGGGCTTAATAGAGTTCAGGACATGTGGCAGGGCTGTGGTGGGAGAAATGCAATCTTCAGGTCTGAAGGGAAACAAACAACTTTAGAGTGGTTTAAAAAAATAGCCAAAATCTACAATAAGAGATCAACAATACAAGTTGCTATGTTTTTGGACAGCAGCAGCACTGGTGGAAACTTGTCCTGTGCATGTGGACTCACCTCTGCTCGCTCCTGGTTAATTTTCATAACAGTTCCATGAAGGGACTTAAGCTGATCTTTAGCAATGGTGAGCTCAGCTGTGGCTAGCTTATCAGAGGCGGCCACAGCTTTCTTTAGTTTCTTTAATTCTTTATCTAAACCAAGATACTGCTCCTGAGATCTGGCATTTTCAAGTTTCTTCTAAAATAAAAGAAATATTAATTAAACAGATGATTCATTTGGTAGCAATGAATGAAGATGTAAGCTCCCAAGAGGACAGGGGCTCTGTTCACTGCTGCATGCCCTGTGCCTAGAACAAGACTTGGTACACAGCAGGTGCTCCACAAATATTTACTAAGTGAATGAATAAATAAAATCATCTCCAAACAATATGATAAACTTAGAATGAAATCAGTCTTCTTCGTCAAGAATCTTAGTGGTCATAAAATGTATTCATTGGAAAAACATTTCTTGAAGCTGTCTCCAAGTGATGGACCAGCTGCTTTGAATAGCTGGGTCAGGCATTAGGCATATGGTGGTAAACAAAAAAGACCTGGCTGCTGCCCTCAAGGTATTTAGGAGAGACAGATATTAAACAAATACTCAGACAAATGTATAACTAAATTAAAAAACAAATGTATTGACTAAATTCTGTGCTATCAAAGGACAGAACAGTGTACTATTTGAGAGGACAGAAGGGGAAATCTAGATTGGTGGGAAGGGGTCAGCCAGGGAGAACAACAGAGAAGCATGGTCCAGGAGAGGAAATGGCATGAGGGGAGACCAAGAGGAAAGAAAGAACTTGGCATTTTTGATAGACTGAAAGAAAGAATGTGGTGAGAAAAAGAGAGCTAAACAGAGGGACTCATGCAGGGTCTCAGGCTTGAGGATTCTGGCTTTTACCCTAAAAATAAGAAAGCTCCTTGGGAGAGTGAGAGAGAGGGATGGAATTGACAAGAGCCAATCCATGCTTTTTGAAAGATAATGTTGGCTGGTCTGTAGAGTAGGGTCACGAGTGGAAGTGGGAGATCCCGCAGGTGGCCATAGCAGTTGCCCAGAAGAGAGATGATGGCTGAATGAGGGTGGTGGCATTGGAGAAAAAACTACATATATTCTAGCTATATTTTGGAGGTGAATTCAATGTAACTAGAGGACTGAAGGATTCTTAGTGAAGCATGAAGCAAGTCATTCACCGAGGCTGGGGAAAGGGGAGAGGGCAGATGTGAGGAGTACGAAGGTACAGCACAGCGAACACGGGAAAATGAGCTTATTGGAAATAAGGGTACAGATGCCCATCTGAGGATGGCAACCAAGAGTTTATAGAGATAACACTATGCCTAGTAAGGTGATTTTTCTCCAGGAATACTTAGCATGTGCAAGCCCAAAGAAAGCAGATAGCTGCAGTTTTGTCAGGGAGGTAAGACAGAAGAAAAGGGCAGGGGATTTGAGAATATTTGCAAAAATGGCTACAGTGGTAGACTATGGAATTTAAGTTGGGCAAGATGGAAAATAAAGACAGGAAGGCCTGACAGACAGCAAAGATAGTGCTATGTATTGGAATTCTCAATAAGGTTGGAAAATCATCAGTATGGGGGTGATGGCAAGACAAGAGGTTCCAATCAGAGTGGAATACTTCAATCTGTGATTTCAGAGGTGGAGGGCAGAGTTTTTAAACTGGACAAGATCTAGGATGTGACAATGAGAGTAGATGGTCGAGGTGGGCTAGAGAAGTTCAATGATAGGCCAGGGTATTAGAAAGGAAGATGAGGAATTTAAAATTAATTTCCTGTGGATGTGTCCAAATTGGCAAGGGATTCTAAAAGAAGCAAACTCATCCCAGTGGCATTTAAGTACCACCTAACCAGCTCTAAAGTCACTCCTTAGGTTCCCAGTTCTCTTGTTTGCATCTATCACAGCACCCTTGTCTCAGGGCCTCGATTCAATGACATGCATCAAGGTTTCTCTTAGGTCAGGTTCATCACTGGGCCAACAATGCAGCCAGAGGCAACTGTGGTTTGCATCCCTTCTCTGTTGGCCTGATTGCTGGGGGCAGGCCCGGGCAGTAGGGACACCTGTGTCTCACTTTCTTAGACTTCCTCACCTTTTTCTCTAACTCCTGAAGTTGGACCAGAATTCTCTCTTTTTCTTCATCAGCTTCCTGAAGTTGGAGATCTGTAAGGCCTTGGATTTCCTCCATACTTTTTAGATTTTCTTGCAAATAGTGAATTTCATTCTCCAACTGCTGAATTCTTGCTTCATGCTGCCTCTTATCCAATTTAATCTGTGAGAAAATGGGAGTTACAAAGATGATTATAAGCAAAATATGTTTTAAGCAAAATAAAAACTTTTTAGAGAATTATACTTCGTTTTACTGAAGAACTATATTTCATTGTACTCAAGAGTTATCGGGGATGGTTTTCTCTCGAATATTCTCTAGGACCCATTTAAATATTTTTCTCATTAAAATAACTACATCAAGAAAAATCAGATTCTGGCACCATACCATATTCTAGCAATGTGACATTGTTTACCTGCATGTTAAGAAACATCTCTCCCTTGCTTCCAGGACAAGGAAAACAGTGTCAGAAAGAAGCCTGACTTTGACATTAGTAGCCACATTCAGGGTTGAATGTAATGCCACACACAGCTAGAATTGTTATGAGTGAAAATAATAACATATATACTGTATTTACAGGAGAAAGGAAGTACTGTAATGTGCTGGAAACTGTGCGTATTTGCCAAACACTCCCCTCAAGCTGCCTCCTGCCCTCTTCTTACTCTTGCTTCCAGGGCTCTCTCACAGGCCTGCCTGAACTCTTCTTGTCCATTTGCCAGTTTCTCTTGTTGCAGAGCCATTTCTTCTTGGAGTTTTCTCTCTCTCACTTGTGCTTCCTCTCTTTCCCACTGGGAGCATGCAAGGATTTCATTGAATTGTTTCTGCAAATCAGCAAGACTCTTCCCTAAGATATCTGAAGGACTATAGATTCTGGTAAGGAGGAAAGAATGGTATAAATGTGACATTTTATTTTGATGCTGGATGCTGGGCACAAACATGCTGGTAACATTAGTGAAAGTAAAAAGAGTTGTGTAGATGGACTGATTTCAATCCACAGTAACTTACTGAGCATCTCCTAAGTACAAACAATTGTCTTATCAAATGACTGCTGTCACTCTAAAACAGGCTCCTAAAAGGCTAATGATGCTTACTCAAAGAATACATATATTTTAATTAGCCTCAGTTATCTTTTGATATGTTTTCTATCTAAAATGCATAATGTGGCTCTACTTCTTGACCAGATACAATGAACTTTCAAGAAAGTTACTCTAAAATCTTTAGGTTTTTAAAAATTAAATAATACCAAAAAGTATAAAAGATGTAAAATGTAAAAGAAAAAAATCAGTGACAATTTGAGTTAAGCAATTTTGTCTCTCAATCATGGAAATATGATAAAGGGAAATCTTACAAAACTAATCAGCCATTAGCAGTA
Organism: Macroglossus sobrinus; assembly: GCA_004027375.1. Lineage (NCBI taxonomy): Eukaryota > Metazoa > Chordata > Mammalia > Chiroptera > Pteropodidae > Macroglossus > Macroglossus sobrinus. The sequence continues at coordinate 178,652 of PVKZ01002310.1, read as the reverse complement.
CTTGGAAAGGTGAGTTCACTATTGACCTTGACAATCACAACTCAGCACACTATATAGTTGGAGGTCTTGATTTTCCATTACCTCACTTCCTCAGCTCCTGATTTCAGTCTTCTCCGTAGCTCATCCACACGAGCTGCCACTTCTTCTGGACGAATCAAACCATCAACCACATGGTTAAGGTGATTCTGGAAATCTTTCAGTTGCTGTTTCAGTAGATTATTGTCATCCTATGGAGGGGGGTAGAATGGGTAGGAAAGTTACCAAAACTAAAAATATACCCATATACATATATACAGCCTATATGTTTTATTCAATTCTTTAACAAGTTTTTAAAACCTTTTCCATTCAGGCTAACAATATATGAATCTACTGATCAATCTAAAGTCACAAAAGACACAACCAGGCATTACAATATCTCCTGATACAATGCAAAAAGAAGTACCTGTGAACACTAGCTATGAATGTCTTCTTAATCAAAATCTAACTAATGTGAATCTAAATAAGCCCCCATATGTGACATAATCAGTACCACGACATGTAAACAGTAACTCTAGAACATGGAAAACTCTGTAAGATAAAGACCTCATTTGTCTTTGATATATAACAAAGAAAAAAAGAGAAAACCTATAGACTACAAGAGACTTAAAAATCAAGTCAACCAAATGCAATGTGTGTACTTTATTTGAATACTGATTCCAATAAAACACTTAAAAACATTTATGAGATAATGTGAAAAATCTGAATACTGATTAAGGTATTTGATGATATCAGTGAATTATAATTTTAGGTATAACAACAGTATCTATGTTTATGCTTTTTTAAAGCCCTTACTTTTTAGAGATACATATAATAAATAGTATTTTCAGATAAAATAAGATGTTTCAGATTTATTTCAAAATAATTTAGTGTGTGAATAGGTTTGAGGGGTGGGGTGTGGAGGGCATTGTAGATGCAATAAGATGGCCGTATTGTTGAAGATGGATGGTATATACATGAGAATTCATTTTAGTATTCTATTTTTCTTTATGCTTGAAAATGTCCATAATTCAAAAAACAAAAACAAAAACACTTTCACATAATACTCAGATCCATCTGCCAATCAACTGAAAAATGGAACATCTAATACTGAAGCTTTTCTAAATAGCTTATAATTCTCTGTGGGAGTATTTGTAAATGCCAATATATTTTCACTACCAACAAATTAACAAACATGTCTGAACCACAGAATCAAATTCAGACAATGGATCTTTCAAGTAAAAAGAAACTGCTAATATTTCCCTAAACTGTAAAGAAAAATAGTTCTATATCCTAAGCTACTATTCTATTCCCCTGAACACCTATCTAAGGTGATTAACTTACTCCAAACTCAGTGTAACACTGTGAACTAAAATGGAAGATTTAGAATTGCAATGATGGTGTAAGTCCCTTTCGTACCTGGAGTCCTCTTATCTTTAAACTACCCCTGCCCATTGTCCTGAAGGGGCCATATTTGTACTCCTGTCTAATTCTGGCCACACGTGATTAAACCCAAGGCCAGCCAATCCATTGACTAGTTAGAAAACAAGTTCTCATTCTCTTTGAAAGCTGAACCAAGATTCAGTACAGCAAGTCTGTATAAGAGACAGACCTGTAAAGATATGTCAGCTCAGGACTGGGGTCCATGCTGGGCCAATTACAATGCCTAGAGAGATAAAGATGGATAACCAAGAGGGCTGTGAAGCTCCCAAAAGATTGATAGAGCAGAGCTCTGGATCTTGGCAAGATGTTTCCTTTCTTGAGCTAGTGTTAACAGGTTTTGGTTCATTGTAACTAAGTTCTGACAAAGACAAATGTAGAGTGAGTTTAACTTGTACTCTGTATCAGGAGGTTAGTAGGCCAAGTAACCAGAAGACTGGGTTCTAACTAAAGTATTCTCACAGCATGGGCCAGCATTCTGGAAAGCTGACTTCAGTTTCTGCCTTGGAGAAGGGCCCTGAAGGATATTTTAGACTTTTATGAAATTTGCTTCAGAAGTTGAACATGATAGCAGTAAAAATTAAATTCTAGGTTTTCAGATGTCTTTAAACTTTGAGGAAAAATATTCAAGGAATTGTAAGAAGAGAGAATTTGGGTGAGCTTAGTCTGATTTGTCATAACCCCCACACCACAGCAACTCTGAACCTTTATTTCTGATGAAATATAACAGCTGTCACCTCAGTCAGCCAAGTGGCCCCTGACCTCACAGTTTTGGAGATCTGAGTGTTAATCCAGGTACTTGTTTATTCAGACATCTGTCCCCTTTGAGAGAGTTTAATTAACTGGAAAATCCTGTCCACCTGCTTCTCTTATAGTTCAGTGGTCAGGTTATTGTGACAATAGCTATAAAAATATTCTGCCAAAGAGAACCCCTACCAATGTAAAATGACCGCATTTTTAATAGCATTCCTTTTGAGGAGACAGGAAAAACTGTTCACAATTAAGATCACAATTAAGAAGTCCTACTGCAATCCACTCTAGTTAAATTCTTGGATAATTACAAAGACATTTCAGTAGAAAAAGAAGGCATTGTTTTGATAACTAGTGCTCAGTCTGGTGACAAATTTGCTTCTAAGAGAAATACAAGGTACTGCTTTGAACCATGAGTTTACAGTGTTTTCTGTTTACCACTGACATTACCTCCATCTCTCTGCACCATCATAACACCACAAAGGATATGCATATTAATAATTTTAAAAAACAATGGGCTCACAAGGGAACAGAAACTCTGGGATTTCCCCCACTCTAAATTCTTTTTTCTCATAATTCTAGTTGCTTACTACATGTTAGAGCAGGTTGTTAAGTGTCTGACTAAGGATATCAACATCTTTGAGTGTCCCATGTAAGAATATATTCTGAACCCACAAGTCTCTACCTGTAGCTGTTTAAGTTGCATGCGGAGCTCATTATTTTCTTGGTTCCTTTCTTCTGAAAGCTGAGCTTTTCCAAGGGCATTCTTGAGGGCTTGCTTTTCCTTCTCAAGTTCTGCTTGAAGGGCTAATTGTTCTAACTATTGCCATAGAAAGCAATGATATGAAAACACAAAATAGCAATAGTTTATGATCTAAAAAAGGCATAAATTTACATACACATGCAGTCCCTTGCCAGATATAGCTTTATAACATGTCATTTTGTTTGTACTCTCAAATTTAAAAGCCCACAATAATCTTTTAACATGCCTCCTTAAACTGTGTATACAGTTTTGATACAGTAAGTATCAAAATCAGCTCAGCCTAGATTATACCAAATCAGAATATGTGGAGGTGGGCCCAATTACATCCCTTTAAAAGCTCTGTGAGTGATACAACAATTATTGCTCTCTTTTCCCTTAGACCAATATTTCTCAAAATGTAGTCCTTCAAATACCTGCATCAAAATCACTTGATGTGCCTGTTAAAAATGCATAAGTTAGGCTCCATCTCAGACTTGATGGACCAGAATCTATAGTTCAGGGCCTAGGAATCTGCATTTAACAAGCTTCGCAAGTGATTTCCTATAACTAAAGTGTACCAATCCAAGACCTGCAGATCACAGAGAGAAGAACCATTATGCTCCATACTGTCAATGTGTGGTTTGAAGACCCATCCTGGAAGTCCTAATGCCAAAGAAGGCAGTGTCCCTTTCTAATACCAAGTGAGTTTGTAAAAAAGCCAGGCTGTTATATTTTTATCAAGACTTACAAGAAAAAAAAAGTACAATGGAAATACAGAGGACAATGGATTTCAAGCTTTTTTTTTAAAAAAAAAGAATTGATTTGAAAAGAGATGCCATCTAGAATTTTTATTATTATTAAAAATATGTATTAACTGTTATCTTAATTGTTTTCCCCCAACCTCATAATTTTTGCACTCTGATCTTATCTATAATTCTGTAAAACTTAGTACTCTTGAAAAATATAATCTTGAAAATTGGCAAGTGGTCATTTGATATCTGATAAGTAAAGGAACAGAAAATAATTTACTATAACTTTTTATTTTCTTTTCTAATCATCTGAATACTATTTTACATGAATTCCTGGGATTCAAACTATCTTATTTTATATCATTTTCATCCAATAAAAACATATTGACTCTTCTCATGTTCCAGGCACAAAGAAAACAGAAGCATCATTTCAAAGCAGTATTTCCTAATCACCCCTCCCTCGCCACAGAACAGTATCCCTTTCTTTCTCCCACATCTGTTTCACTCACTGGACGGTCAGTTTCACAAGGACAGGGACCATGTCTGTGCTGTTCTCTGCAGCATTCACAGCACCTGACCTTCAATGGCCAATCAATAAATATTTACTAGATGAATAACTATTTATCTAATTTGCAATTATAATTTAAATTAGCAGATATTTCATCCAACCAAAATAGGAAGCAGCACAGTTTAACATCACTTAAAGGAGGTCTCTTAAAGCTGTTCAGAGACTCAGAGCCATGAAGTAAAATGATCTGTATTTGTTCACAGAGTACTAGTACTTGAACTCCGAATGTCTGACTCCAAAAATGTGTCTTTCCATCACTCCACATACATTATATTAAAAAGTGTTTAATCTTACATTAAATTAAAAGAAGGCTGATATGTTAAGGCTACAGGCTACTTGCTTTCCAGATAGCTTTATGCTCTTACCTGGCTGAGCCTTGTTAGTTTTTCCAAGTCTTCCTTAAGCTGGTTCGCTTCAGCATCACGTATTTTTAGCTGAGCCTCTAGCTCAGCCTCATAGGCACTGAGATCTCCGTGGGTCTGCTGCAATGATGCATTAACCTCATGCTGCTCCTGAAGGGCGCTTTCTAGCTCTGCCAGCTCCTGGAAGGATTCAGGATATGTTTATACAAAACAGTCTCTGTGCTGCTTAAGCATCTGCAAATCATTATAAGTAACTTGAGCACAGTAAACCGAATAGTGGCCAGCCCAGCACAGAAAGTGTTCATTAGCAAATGATGAAGCCACATGCTGTGCATATCTCCACTGGAAGACAAAATTCTGACTAAATGTAATCAGAAAAATCAGTAAACCTTTGTGTAATACTTATTTTTTAAAATTAATTAATTTTTATGGTGACAGTGATTAACGAAATCTGGTAAGTTCCTGCTGTACATTTTAACAGTAAGGCATATATATATATATATTTATATTATGTTCACCTTCCATATTAGATTTCTTTCTGTCACCACATATTTGACCCCTTTTTCCCATCTATGTAGTACTTAAATGTGCCTGAATAGGTAAGAAGAAAAAACATACGGCCTATTTTCCATCAGACATTAGAATACATGTTTTCATATTATTTCACTGCATCCTTATAACAACTGTGTAAGACAAGATAGTATTCCCATTTTACAGATGAGGAACTGGAGAATGAATGCCTTAAGTAAACGGCATGTGTCTATGTAGCAAAAAAAAAAAAAAAGAAAAATACAAACTGAGATCTCTGAATCCAAAGTCCACACTCTTTCTATTAAACCACAATATGTTCATTTATCAGAAGAACAAAATGGGACAAGCACTCTCTAATATTAAGAATAATTGAGTACTTAAATGAGTGCTAACAATAATATGAGTATATATTGATTAGCATACCTCAGTTCTGAGTCATTTTAGCTCATTTGTTTTTTATGATTAAACATTACAGCTTTCATCTATTTATTTGAGATCTTAAAGCATTAGACCAAACTATTCTGGTTGAAAGAGGGAACTCCTATGATGAGAACTTCTGTAGAAGTGTTTCTCCGTGGGTGGTCGAAAGAGCACCAGGCATCTGAATCATTTGGGTTGCCTGGTCAACATGTGGACTCCTTATATAATCAACAAAAGATCAGTGTCCACAAGACATAAAGAATTTCTACAAATTGTTTAAAAAAGACAAACAATCCAATAAAAAAATGAGCAAAGAATATGAATAGGGAATTGAAGAGGAACACTGAATGGCAAATAAATGAAAGATGCTCAACCTCTCCAGTAATCAGAGGGAAATGAAGTTAAAACAAGACACTATTTTATACAGAGCACAGAGGAACAAGTTAAACACACCAAGAGGAAATAATCAGACAAATCCAGAATGTGGGACACTCTACATGATTACCTCCTGGACTCTACAAACACACTATAAAAGACATTCTTGGTACAATTAGGAAAATCTGAATATAGTTCAGATATTAGATGACATTAGGGAATTGTTCATTTTTCTAGGTGCAATAGTAGTAACGTGATATGGGGAAAACTGTTATTTTTAAGAGATGTGTACTGAAGGGATGATATCATGATATCTGCAACTTTAAAATGACTTAGCCAAAAATCAAAAACAAAAATCAAGCAAACACAGCAAAATATTTGTTGATTCTAGGAGAGCAAATAGATATTTGTGATATGTACATACAATAGGATGTTAAATACATCATTAAAAATAAACAAAGTAGAGCTATATCTGTGTGAATAATTCTCAAAAACATAAATATGAGGGAAGTAGCCAAAGAATATGTATACTATCAGACCTTTTATATAAATATTAATACAATGCAAACAATATTACATATTGCTTATGAATGTTGCTTATGGATATATAATAATATAAATACAGAGAAATAATAACCATATTCATGATTTTGTTACCTATAGAAAGAGGTACACAGAAAATTTCAACTATATTTGCAATGTTTTATTTCTTAAGCTGAGTTGTGAGTACCTGATGTTAAATATTATTTTTGATATTTTTATGAGTCTGAGAAATTTCATAATTTTAAAATATTTTAATTCAAATTTCTAGAGCCAGCCATGCTGAGGATGAGGCTTAGGAATCTGGGTTGTCATGCATGATAAGGTTTGCCAAACAACAAAAGAGAGCAAGTGACATCTCCAAATAAATGGCAACAAATCAGGTACCAGAGGGTTTCTGTCTCATCTGTAAAATAATGTTAAAATTATGAAGTAATGATAGCAAAAATAAGAAAAATTAAGTTGCACTTAATTGAGACACAAATAATAAAATATGAACATTGAATATAGCATTAATAATACCTACAATTTCATACTCTTTAGAGTTATTTGATAATATCTTTCAGGAATAGAAATTCAGCTAAAATAACTTCCCATTCTTAGTAAAAGAAAAATAATGTTCCAAGTGTATCACAACTGAAGAAAAAAACAAAATTAAATAGCCACTAATGCTTTTTGCCACTTATAATTTCACTGTTGCTAACTTCCTTAGCTAACTTAATTTGGACATCATCTACTTCTGAAGCTAAGAAAAACAAGCGAGAAAAAAATAATCATACCTTCCTCATATTTTCTGCATCTATGGCAACTATTTCCAGCTGGTCCCTCTCCTGTTCAATCTCAGTCAGTCTCTGCAGCAATGCCTCTTTCTCGTCCTGCAGCTTTCTGCACTCATTCTGGGCCTGAGTTGCCTGGCCTTTGACAGTCCCCAGGTATTCTTGCAACCCACTGATGACACCTTCTAAATCCTTCTTCAGGGATTCATTTGCTGCTATCTGGCCTAAGACAGAAAGAGAGAAAGTAATAATGTATATAAGAAAACGTTTTCAAGATATATAAATGATTACTTAATTATTTGCCTTCATAATTTGTTATTAGCTAAGAATGAAAGTCTAAGCTTTCAATTATTTCTACTTTCTTATTCTTCTTTTTCAAGATATAATGATAGTTTTTTCTTCCCTATTATCCATAGTACAGGAATGTTAAGTAGGTATATAATAATAGTACATTCAGTGGACATTGCTAATAAAATGCTTAATTTGTGCTGTAAAATGTTTAAAGCAGTAATTTCCAAATAAGAAAAAACATACAGCAAAACTGAGTTCTTGCTGCTAGATACACAAAACAAACCCACCAAACAAATAAGACTAATTCAAGAGCATAAACATGAAACCTGAAGACTTAAAAACAAAACAAAACAAAATAAAACCATATATTAGGTACCTACTATGAGCCAGGCACATATGAACACTATCTCATTTAATCTTCCCAACAACTAATGATTGAGATAGAAATAATTTGTCCCAGGTCACAAAGCTGATAATGGCAAAACAGAGACTGGGATCTTCTTTTGCCAAGTAAAGGCTCTCACCACTACAACCTATTAATCTACCCCTTCCACTGTTATGGCAATATCACAATTTAAGTCTGCACTACAAAACCAGATCCTAAAATTCTTTCCATACTCTCCTTATAACAAGACACTGAATGCCTTGATATCAATGGATCTTTAGCTCCTGAAAGGATTTTATGCCTTAGAAGAAAATCACATGCCAGAGTTTATCATGTACTGACTTCTTGCCTACTGAATGAAATGACTTGACTTACCAGGACATCAATACAACAAAATTAAATAAAAATTGTTTAATTTATTAAACACTTTGGGGTATTGTGCAAACATTTCCCCATCAAATACTAGTACTAAAGCATATTTACCTAATATCTAGATTAATGCCTGTCTGGGTGTCATCTGTCTTTTATTAATACTGATACTGTTTTACCTTAAATCAACTTAAATTCTCACCTTCAGTAAGCTGTTGTTCAAGGTCTTTAATCTCTTCAGTTTCTTTAGCAATTCTAGAAAGTATCTCGTCCAAACGACTTTCAAGTTGTATGTACTGTTTATTCATAATGTCAAGCTGTTGTTCTTTACCTCTTTTCTGAGCCTTCATATGGCACTGAATTGAAAAAAAAAAACTTTTAAAAATATTAATCCTTAACATTTCTAAAGGAAGAATGGAAAATAAAATGTAACAATTCACCTCTATTTGTATCAGGCTCTGTGTTGTTTTCATATGAGTAGTTTTCATTTAAATCTCATTGTAACTAAATTTTGGAACCATCTCCATTTTACAGATGAGCAAATAAAGGATAAAAGGGGTTAAGTGATTTTTCCAAGAGCACAGCTAGTAGGTAATGTCACCAAGTTTGGAGTTCTTTGAATTGAGTTAAAATGTCTTTTTATCAAGAGTTTATTGATCACATATACATAAAAATAAAGATTATATTTCAAATGTTAGCAAGGATTATATCTGGGTAGAAGGATTACAGAATTTTTATTTATGAGTTTTTTTTAACATTTAAAAAATTTTTATAACAGACAAGTGATATCTTTTTAATTAAAAAAATGTCATTATATGTACTTTGAAAAAAGGTTTCTTAAGGGATAATAGAGACATGAAATGAAAACTTACTTGAAATTCATATTGATTTTCAATTCCTTATACAAAGAAACATTTTGCTTTTAGGTGCAATAAACTGGGAGCTGAGAGGGACCTCAAAGACCATTTAGCCCAGTGATTCTCAGGATGGAGGGCCCTAAGGAGGTACACTATACTACTGCATATGCCCCTGAGGGAAAATAGCTTTCATACACCCACACACCCTCTCACACCCTGACAGTAACTTCTTTAGGGAGCTACTGGTAACTGAAAAAACAAGACTGTATTTCTCAGGAGTGCTAGGGGGTAAAAACTGTAATCTAATCTAACTCTTCCTTTTACACGTGAAAACAGTCAATCTCAGATCCATCACATGACTTGCTCAGGTCATCTGGAGACTGTTCATTTGGAAACAAAATAATTTCCCAGAGAATTTTTGCCCTCTCACTCACACCCTCACGGCTCTAATCTGCCCCCACCTGCCCCCACCGCACCACTCCAACTAGATCAGGAGAACAGAACAATAAATCAAGAGGAAGTTATCAGGAGAAAGAACTATATCTGAACAACAAACTCCAAGGCTTTCAAGGCTAAGATCTATTTGATTATAGAAGAACATTTCTCAATTTAGAAGTCTGCTGCCAAAGATAACAAAGAAAAGTCTCTTCATTTCTGAAGAACCAATGAATGGCAGCTAGAGCTCAAATTTTTAAATTTACTACTGGTAACACTTGATACGATTTTTAAAACTCTTCTCCTACACTCCCAAAATATCTGTTGAAATCTTTCTGAAAAAGTAACTGCAGGTAACAGTTTAAATTTTAAGTAAATATAGGATTTTGTGGCTTAAGAATTTCCAAAAACTCTTGCATTCATATCTTTATCAATAAATCTTTAAAATCCACCATTAAAAATTCCACTGAAATCTATTTATGTGCAGAACAAAAAAATTGGTTTAATATGCCCATGATCTGCATTAAATGCATGGAAGCAAAAGTAGATCTTTCGATTTTCAGTAGTGTGGAGCTCACGAGAGTTATTGTAAAAACAGGAACTTACATCTGACTCCTCCTCCTTTCATGTCCTTTGTGCAGAGAGAGAGAAAATGATCCTACCTTAACTTAGAATTTGTCCGGTTAAAATCGAGCCGTTGAGAACAGGGACATTGTGGGCGGACCGCTTTCTAATGTCTTCAAATTTCTGTGCACTTCCCTCTCTGACAGCCACATTTTCGTAAGCGCCTCCAAGCCTCTGTAACTTCCTAGCTCTTCAAACCACATTCCTGGCAGAGAGTGAGCGGCAGCCCAGCAGGTCCAATCACGGGCAGCCTCTGCAAGCCCCACAACACAGGAAGCTTCCGAGGGCCAATCACGCACACCCTTTGCAACAGATTGCTACAGGCTAATTCCCTACAGAGGAGAGTTACCTTTTGCTTTCAGAGGGCATTGTCATATAGGGAAGAGCGATATAAATCTTTATTTGCTCTTGTGATATATGTACTTCTAACTATGAACATTTTTTATAACTAAAACGAGGTGTGATTTTTAAATAATACCTTTTTTTTGGAAACTAGCTAAATGCTTATGTTTGTTAAAAACCTGACTTACGCTTAGCTCTAAGCTAATTTTAAAAATAATTAATCTCTGTAGACCTTTAATTCCTTTGTGGGGGCTGCGTCATTGTAGCAGCATAAAGTATGAGCTCTACCTCTTCTTAAGAGGGTGAACATGGGATATAATCTTTCTAAATCACATTCTCATGTTCTGCAAATTATATGCATACATATGCTGTGATAAAGTTCGGCAACAGTATACGCAAAAAACCCAGCACAATGCAAGACATTGTTGGCATTTAATATATTTGTTTTTCCTCATATCCGAGTCATATACTGTTTTATAATCTCTCAAGTTTTTACTTTTAAATTTTATTTGCTATTCAGAAAGATACCTCATCTAATTAAGATAAATAAAAGTTAACTGAAAAAAAGTCTACCTACATCTGTAAAAAAGTACACAGGGATCCCACTCTTGATTCTTTCCCTTTTGCTAAAATATTCATATTTGTAGCCTAAAATAAGATGCCTAACATTAGCCAATAAAGGGAACTTTTTGCAAATTATAAAAAGATGCTCTCTCTGGGTGAACAGATTAACAAGACATCTCTGGTGCTCAATCTAACGCTGTAATCTTAAGAATTAACCTTAGTAGTTTTGACAATACCCAAAAGGAACCTTAAATCTGGTTTGTATGTTTCATCCCCACTGACACAGATTTATTTTGGCTACCTTCAAAACTTGGATGCACTTCTTACTTTTCATCTAACTCCTTCCAATATGTAATTCTTTACAGAAATACAGTAAAGGCAGACTTCCTGTCTGCCCAGTATATCACAGTAGTTTGGAGAAAGCAAACACACAATCTCAGTTCTAATTATTCATGGATCACAGAACAAGGGGCAGTAAAGGAGCTTTGAGTAGTGCCTATAGAGGGTTCCTTCCTATCTTCCTTTATGTAAGCATTCATAAACATAGGGGTGGCCCTTGGGGATACAGGTCCTGTCCTCAGGGACCTCACATGGGGTGGCAGACTTTTGAACAAATAAATGCAGTAAAGTAAGATATTATTGACCATATTACACATATTACTTAAAATCCCTAATTTTTCATGTACCAAAAATACTTAAAAATAAGACTACTTTTGGTTTCAATTTTAATACTCTGGCTTTTGTTTTAGAAAAGACCTTAGCCTATAATGATAAGGTCACCCTTTCTCAAAATAGGCTAGCCTGTAAATATTATGATATTTTGCTAAAATGTTTAAAGGAATAATTAATAACTTGTCAAGTACTTAAAGCAATTATAGTACATGCCCTTACCGTGTTAAATTCTATTTCTCTTGATCCAGAGATCGTAAAGTTCTTTAAAAATAATATTATTCAAAGTATACCAATAAAATATGCAGAAAACATATTTACTTTATTACAAATATTGGCTAAAATATAAGGCTTCTCAGGGTAGAGACAGAAAGACAAGAACCTAACTCCATCATCTAGCCAGCCGTCTGACCATCTCTGGCCACATTTTAGGAAGACATACTCTAGAGAAATGTTTCCTTTTTAAGGACAAAACAAAACAACATGGAACAACACAGAGTTTTAGTGGAATATTTGCATAAAGGATTAAAGAAGACATAGAGAAGGGACTTCAGCTCTCCTATCTCACCACCTGGCTCTTAAGAAGAAAATAAGGCAAAGAGAGTGAAAGGGTAAGAGGTTTGGTGACTTCAAATCATTTCTCTTGATTTGAAATATAATGAAACTCAACCACTTAAAAAAAGATAAGTATACTATGCATCCCTCATTTTACTGAAAGCAATTTCCTTCAAGTCCCAGGTGGTTACGTTTTAAACACACACACCTATATTTTATATATAATTCATATATAATCATATATGTATACACCATACACATATTATATACACACACATATATAATTAATACATAATTAAATTTGTGCATTAAACTAAAAAAATTTTTCAGAAAGAATTCTGGCTAAAAATGATGAGACATTATGATGTCTAGATAAAACTATATTCTAAACAAGCCAAAATCTTTTCATTTACTTACATGTTTTGGGTCTTTGGAATCCAGGCTATCTATGGCTGCTTGCAGATCCTTGATCTCCTTCTGCTTTTCAGCCATTTCTTGCTTTTGCTTTTCCATTTGCATTTCTAGATCCAGAGCCTCTTGACGCAATTTATTTAGAAGATGTATTCTATCACTCAACTGCTTGAAAAGAAGGTCTTTCTCTGCTTCTGAAATCTAATCCCCCCACAGTCCAACACACGATTAACAAAAGATAGCAACACTGATTTACAAATTTAATGAAAACAACTTTTACAATTTAAATGTATTCTATGCTCTATCATTTTTATTACAAGTAAAACAAAGTTATCTAGGCACTCCATTCATATCTTATATTTTTATGCTTATATGTTGAAAATCTTATTTCATAAATTTATGAAAACTATAGATAGCATGGAGAAATGAAGTTGTCATTCTAATATAAGCAACTTGTAAATTATAAATAATAACCACAGTATTAATGGTAACTGACTTTATCTAGTACTTACCCTTGTTATTAGCACATCAAGTAAATAGTGTAATGAAAAACTTAGACTTTATTTACTCATTTAAAATACATATTTTTTCAAGCATATTTTTTAAATATGCTTTTATTTAAAGATTATGTCTATTACTTACATATATGATATAAAATATGGTGTACAAAAAGGCAGCTCAAATCCATGACATGTAATTACATAGGGAGAAAATTTAAAAAGGAAGTATTTAATGTTTTTTAAGTATATAAAATTTTAGTTATTTGCAACATTTAAAAGTCTGTATTTCAAAATTATGATGGTAACTACATGACTATCTACATGGCCAGTGCTATTATAAAGACTTCTCGTTCCCTCTACCTCATTTCCCACTTTCAATCCATCTTTAAGTCCTATCAGTTCTACTGCCAAATTTTACGTAGCATCAGCCTCTCTCTCCATGTCTACCATCCAATTCCAAGGCATTATTACTCTTGCCTGTACTAAACAATAGCCTAACAGATGTACGTACACAGCTCTGTTCTTTCTATGTCCCTCATTTCACTCTCTTGCAGTAGCAATAGTGCTCTTATAAGAACACAAATAGGATCAGCCACTTTACTACCTAAAGTCCTTCAAAGGTTTCCCATTAATAAAATTCAAATCCCTTAAAATGGCCTATGAAGCCTGCCACGAACTTTAACCTATCTTCCACTATACTCTCCCTCACTTTGCAGAGGAATCTCTAGTTTGAAAGTCTTTGCACACACTGGCACCTCTGCCTGGAATAAACTCCCTAGTTCCTTTTCATCCTTTGGCTCTCAGCCTAAATGTCACCTCCTAAGAGAAGTCTCTGTGGGTCCCCACAATCTAAATTATAGCTTAATTATTGCCTCTCCGAATTTTCTATTTTTTCCTACAGTACTTATGTTATTTAACTATGTATCTCTTTTTTCACTTTTTTTACTTGCTTATAGCCTATTTCCTGTCCATGAGGGACTCATACCTCTTTTGTTCATTACTCAGGACCCAACCAGTTGATTACCATATAGTGAGATTTCAATAAACTTGAGTATATTATGTATATAAAATCTGAAACAAACAATAGTTTATCTTTAAAACAATCTACAATTTGGATTTCACGTTCTTGTTCTACCTACTATAGTATGAATGCAGTCATCATCATAATTTTGAAATACAAATTTTTAAATGTTGCAAACAACTAAAATTTTTATATACTTAAAAACATTAAACACTTACTTTTTGAATTTTCTCTTTCTAATTACGTCATGGGTTTGAGCTGCTTACTTTTCATGACACACGTTTGTAATTTCTGAGCGTATCACTTTTATCTTTTTGTATACCATATTTTATATTATTTACATTTTTGCTGCTTGTGTTTGATAATGTTCATGATATAGTAGAGATGACTTCTGGTTCTCAGTCTAGGTCCCAGGATCTTAAAGGTGGGGAGTGCTTAATTAAATTAGTAGAGATCTATCAGGAAGCAACTTCTTTGGGTAATGTGGGTGCTTTCATAATAAGAGTAGACCAAATACATCTTTTAACATAAATTATAAGTAATTTATTTCTACAGACTTTATAAAATAGGGTGTCATCATGAAATGAAAAGGAAAATGTAATTGAAAAATGCTAAAACCATATTTGACTCTGAAATTCATTACTCTGGAATTAGGCAGCATTATTTTACATGGTTGTGAAAATAGAAAACATTTTATTTTTTGCTTTTCCTCTTAGCATTGCTGCTTTGCTTTTACATACTTTTTTAAGTTGTATAGCTTCTTCCAATTGTTTAAATTCTTCAGTAGCTCTTAAAATTTGTTGTTCTGCCTTTTCTATTTCGTCATGCAATTCTGACAGTCGAGTTTGTGCTGCAAATTTAAAACCACACACACATAGAAAAATCTTGAATTCTCAAATTTATACCAGATATTTTTCTTCACAATAACCTTCTTCCAATTAAGTTGTAGATTATAAATTATATTCTGATCACAAGAATAAAAAAGTAACTTATGATTTTCCTCTCTATTAAGCTCTAGAATAGAATAGTTTCATGATATGCTACAGAACTTTTATTTGTAAAATTCTTAACATAAAGGAGCCTTATTTGATAATTCCAACACTAAAGAGCTCTTTAGAGAGAATAAATATTTTATTGGCAAACATGCACTTACATATCACTAAATTATAATTAGACTCAAGGTATTAAAAAAAACCTGTGTTAGATGTAAATGCTTTTATGGCGGGACTCAAGAAATTTGCTACTTCTCAGCAGCAGTGATCTCAAATTACTATCTTAAATTTCCATTTTCTCTCTCGCTCCTTCCCTGCCTCCTATAACACAATGAGCCCCTTGAAGCTAGTCTGCACAAATATCTGATATATTTTTGCTTTTCCCCTCCAGAGCCTTGTGTATATTATATGTAGAAATGGACAACTCAGTCTCCTTTCTCCCTTCTCCAAGTCAACCTTTACTGGCCTTCATGGTTTCCACTTAGCTACCAACCAGGGGAAAATAAACTGCTAATCTGGTGAGAGTAACCACAGTGGGCCATGATTACTAGTGGGATATGTGAATTCAGGTCTGCTTTCTCTTTCTTCCATATCCATGCAGCTGAGTGGGTAAGTGGATTCAAAGTTTATCACTGGCAGGGTCACCAAGTGCCCTTGTGAACTGACTTCTTTCTCTTTGTGTCTTGCCAGAAGGTGGTAAGATCCCTTGAATTAGATTTGTTTTGAGGGTGGGAGATAAAGTTGAGGAGGTGGAGTGTGGGACAGGTTGGGAAGAGTCAAAGGCCAGCCTTAGGTTCAGGCCTAAATAGACTGCAATGATCTAGCTTATCAAAGCACTTTAGGTTTTTGGCTACATGCATAGTAATAAAGTGGTTCTTTACTTCCTTCAATTTTTACTAATTATGCCTTTGAATGTATAGCTTCAATGGTGAGAAAAACCTGCTGACAGAACCAGATTTAAGCCTTCTTGTATCCAGTGGACATAGTGCCATTAAATTACTGTCAGAAACCCCACTTCCTTCCATAACAGGAATCATTAGAAAATAATCCAATCAATGAATCATTACTTTTATTTTAGACTTTTCATGTAAACAACTTAATAAATCTCTCTGGCATGTTTAAATAAAAGAATTATAAAACAATTTGCGTATATATTTTTAAAGAATTCAAAATAACTTTTTTAAACCTGCGCTTATTTTTTTTTCTTTGTCTTCCAGTTGTACATCCAGTGGTGTATGGGCTCTCAAGTTCACGTGTTCATTTCTAAGTTGTTCACCTTCATCTGGCTCCATCTTCTTGATCTCTATTGGCTGGGCTTTATTGATATAACTTTCTCTGATGTACATATTTCTCTTGTATCTGGATTTGCCAATATAAGGGCTTTCGTCTGGGGTTTTATCAATTTCAACATACTAAAAGCAAAATAAATTAACAGATTTATGGTTTAATATATAACATTTAAGCAGTTAAGTGACATTCATTTTATTAGTGAAAGAAATATCACAGAACTACCTAAATATTAGTTCTACATTCACAGAATTTGAAAAATATATATAATTTATTCTTAATATACCAAAAAAGAATTAGAGCAAAAAATGGTCTCAAAGGATTCTTCCTCCTATTGCTAAAGAGTGAGCTTTGACTTACTAATTGAAGAACTGCCTACAGTTATGTGATTTTTATCACTGCTTAATCCCGCAAATCAGAAATCTATGTATTTTATTTTTGTTTCTTGGCTGATATATAAGTAAAACCTCTAGCTAATAAATTTTAATAATTGCATTTCTAAATAACATATGATGTTGGTTGGAATCAATGGGTCTTAGAAGTGGTTTCTCTGTTGCAGTAACATTTATGGCATCTGATTAACTAAATAATGATTGACTAATACTAAACTCAGTGATTATTGCACAAACAATGTAGAGAGATGACTATTCCATGGTTACTGAAGCAGGCAGTGCCCTTTTTCTGAAAGTTTAGATTTAAGTGAGCTGATCAACCACTCTTTTGAGTGAGGTAACTGAGGGTTAGTTAGAAAGCTGCTTTGAGTTATGGATATGGCTGTGGGTAAAGATCCTTCTGGGATTTTTCCCTCTTTTGGATACTGCTCTAACTTATGGAACCAATTAATTCACAGAGTCAACCAAAAGACATTTACTTTGCTGATGCCCTCATAACAAGAAAGTGGAGAGTAGTTATTGAAAAAAATCCCTTGAAAATTTCCATCACCTGCCCTCCCCTACCCCATATCTATGCTGGCTTTAACTTTGGATTACTAAAAAATTACAATAACTTACCTCTGATGGATAATAATTTAGTGGCTCAAATTTAGCATCAATTTTATAAAAGGCCAATTCCTGTTCCAGCTCATACTGTTTCTGACATGCTCGCGTTAGTTCCAAGGTCTTCTGTTTTAGCTATTGGCCCAATTTGATATCAGACAATATATAGTGTCAGTAAGTTAGTATAAAGGTACAATGGTATGGGGCAAGTTCTAATCATAACTAATAATTACACTGTTTAAAACCCCACAGCAAATAGCACAACATTCAGAGAATTTTTATCACAATTCTAAAGTATGATAAAGAATAAAATACAAAATGATCATTTCATAAGCGATCACATAAAAGACCTTTGAAGATTATATGCTATTTCAGGATACAATGAATAAAGGTTTTTAGAAATTATTTAAATTTGCTTTATCCAAACATGAAAATAACTCTGTATCAATTATTTTTAAGTAACTAGTCAACTAAGTACCTGCTTCCTGATTTTCCAGTAATTAGCATTAATTCGTTTAACTTCCTCTGTGATTTTAATGATAGCTTCAAATCATGTATTTGATGGAAATGTATTTCACAATAATTACAAAGGAGTCAGAAGGAGGAGTGAGAAGGATGAAAATAAGAGTTTGGTTTTAACTGGATTGGCTAATGGCATCTCAGTTTTAAGTGTTTAGAACATTCTTTGTCAGAGGAATAAGGGATATAATATAAATAAGATCAACCAGATCCAAATATATAATATTAAATTTTTAATAAAGTAATTCTACTATAATTACAACTTTTTAGTTATCCTTAGAAATTTTTAGAGCTAGAGGAAATCATCCAATCTAATTCTCTGAATTTATAAATTAAAAAATTGAGTCAAACATTGGTGAATTAACTTGTCAAAAGTTATATATTAGATTAGTGGCAGAGGCTAAATATTTTAGTAACTACTAGTATCAGCCCCCTTCCCACTAAACCAATCCTTTGAGTCCATTTCAAAGGTCCACTAAGTGATTGTCATCTTTTTTGTTGGCCAGTGTCTGATAGTAGATATCAGACAAAAAACATGCAGAAAAACTTTATTAATATAAAAATGCAAGCTGCCGAGAATATAACTTTAAAAAGCATAAACATTTTACAAGGCCCAGGAAATTAAAGACGTGCATGATTTAGCTTACAGTCACCTCCTGATTATCCATCTAAGGGAAGTAATGCTAACCTGGATAACAGGTAATCTTCATCGAGTACTCAGTGTGTGACAGACACTATACTAAGCATTTTACCTCTCCTGCCTCACTGAATCTTCACAACTACCTTATGAGATGATAAAAGCTGTACAGAGTTTAAATAACTTGCCCAGTTGCACAGCTGGTAGTGGAAGAGGTAGAGTTCAATTCTAGGTCCCCTGATTTCAAATCCAACATTCTGTCCATTATAACTATGTTGCCTTCGATGTCCTGCTAAGGGTGTCCAGCACATCATCCACATTGATGCTTTTTCAGTGAATGCTCATAAGTTCCCAGTTCTCAAGAAAGCAACCCACAAGAAACAGTGTCAACTAATCTTGTGCTTCTCTCCCTGAAGATCACTGGCAGTAGGGCCAAACAAAGCGAAATGTGACTGGAACCATGGAGGATGTATAGCTGCTCTCTGCCGGCAAATAATAAAAAATGCTCTGTGCATCTTAATAACGGAATTTTGTGTCTTTTATAGTGCCAAGGTTGGCATATGGTAAGCATTCACTAAACGCCCATTGACGAAATACATAAATAAGAGCAAATTAGGAGTTGAAGGACCTGAGAAGTAGGCTAGTCACAGTCTTATCTGTGGATAATCAGGAGTTGACTGCAGTTAACATATTTACCAATAGGAAAAATGATACAAATTCTTTCCCCTAACATTCAAATTCACTCTTCTACATACACATACATTAAAAAAAAATATACACACACACAAGCACATTTCTTTTGACAGCAAGCCAGTTTTAAAACTGAAAATGTACATAAGCATTTTAATACAAATTACCATGCAAACCATTAAAAACAGGGTGCAATTCAGTCCTGAAGGAACTACCTTTAAGGAAGAATAAAGAATCGGCAGAAAAGGCTCTGCAAGAAAACAAGAGAAGGGCTAAAAGGAGAAAGAAGCAAACAAAGACCATCACCTGGAGAACTCTAGAGTTAGGCTGTACCAATATAAGTTGTTCTTTACTGACAACGGACCTTAAAAAGATATTGTTAATACTTGAATTGTTCTTATATGGACATATTTTATCATCATTCTATGACTTACAGATTTACCACCTTCCATTACTTAGCTTGATTCATTTCTAATTATTTTCACATTCATTACTTCATTAAGCCCTCACAACTCTGTGAGACTGGCAGGACAAGTATGTCATCTCATTTTAAAAATAAGGAAACTGAATAACAGGAATTAAATAACTTCCAAAAAGACAAAGGGTAACAGGAGGGAGGGACTACTTTAGTTTAAATGGCCACCAGCAGTTTTACTTCAATGTTACTACATTTCTTTCATAGGTTGACCTATTACATGAGAAATTACTTTATGACTGGAAGACATTAACTGTAGATGAAATTATCACCAGCTTTCTGCATAAGAGAATGGAAAATGTTTTTCAAATGCAGGCTCCTAGAATAAGACCCAGAATTCTTTTTCTAAAAGAGAATAGTCCTTTGGAATAAGAAAAGAACAGGCAAAACAATATAAATTTAAAGAAGAAATCTAAAGAATATAAAATAGATAATAAACATATAGGCAATATTCAATTCTCTAAGCACTAAAGATATGTGAAATTAAAGCAACGAGAGCCCACATTTTCCTATTTACAAGTTTAACATAATAATATCAAGTGGGGAACTGGGCTTATTCACTTATTGCTACGAAATGTAAAAGTTTTAAGCTTTATGAAAGATGTATTAATAGTTATCAAAATTTAAAATGCAAATTACACAGTAATTCCACTTGTAGTGATTTATACTAAGGAATTACTAGTATGACTACATAAGGTATAAAAATATATAAAGATTTTCTCTGTAGTATTGTTTCTAATAACAAAAAGGAGGAAGCAACTTAAACATTCATCAGAAGAGTAGGCTACAGAAATTAAGGAGGATCCATAGAACAAAATATAGACTTTGAAATGAATATGAAGATTTATGACTGTGTGTATATATACGTGTATGTGCACATGTGTGTATTTTTTCTAAACCTGGAGACCCGTGCATGATATACTGTTCTGTAAAAAACAAGATGCAGAATTAATTAATTACATATATGATATGTAATTACATATATATTATATAAGCAAAGAAAACAATAAGCATATATATTAACATCTAGGGAATGAAGTGCGGGTGGAGTGAGACCTTTGTTTTTTTACTAAATACATTTGTGTTGTCTGAAGTGGTTACAATAAACATATTAACTTTATATGTAAATGTGTTTTTAAATGGCTAATGATAAAAAATAACATGATATTAAGAACACAGTCTATTTTCTAACCAAAAATAGTTACAGAAAAAAACAATACAGCAAAAACTTGACAATTTACAAAACATTTATTCACAACACAAACATATTAACATTATAAGTAAAAAGAAAATAAGGCAACTATAATAATCCATAATTTGGGGATAGCACAAAGTCATAAAATATAACATTTTGTCAAGGCAACCCCTTGGTTGACCTCATAGATTGCAAGGCCCTTGTCAGCTTACAATCTCTTATTTTTTATTTTTTATGCCTATAGCACTTGGTCTTCCTAGGTGGTCTCACATCCAAGTACTAACCAGGCCTGACCCTGCTTAGCTTCTGAGATCAGATGGGATTGGGCTTGTTTTTGTCAAGGTTTTCAATAGGTTGACTAATACACACCAGGGAGTCAGCAGATGGAAATTATAAGTTCTCTTATCTTAAAAAAAATGGATTCTATAATACAAGGAAAGGATCAGTAACTAAGGAAAAATTTTTAAATGTTCATAAATGTCAAGTGATACTACAGGAAGTACTGTTGGGTTTTTTTGTTTTTTGTTTTTGTTTTTGTTTTTGTATTTTAAATACAAATGTTAAGTGATGGCACAAAGAGTTTACTGCTAAAATAAAACTGATTGTCATGTAAGTCTCCAAAGATTTAACTGCGCATCAGTCCATTCTACTCTACTATGGAATGAAGAGCAACAGAAGTACATATAATATAAAACCATTGTTAATCACTGACTTATTAATATCATATATAATATGCCCTTAGAATATAGCTGACATATTTGAAAACTACCTTCAAATAAGATGCATATAAAGGAACTCACAAACGCTCTGAATATTTGACTAACATAGCTGGGAAAGCTGCCATTTCATCATGTCTTCTATATTTTTTCTCAGGCAAAGAAGAGCTCAAGAAGGAGGTAGTTACGTATTTGGATTTCAAGCAAAAATTTTCCTCTCAGAGGAAAGGAGGAGGAACACAGAGAAGGAACACTTCATTTCTTGCTGAAAAATTTATGTTCTTAAGTTGAATTCTTGTCAACAAATCAAGTAATTAAACCAGAATGCCAATCTTGAAAAGGGGATGCAAAAAAAAGATAACTAAGGCTCTACAGTTATATGAGAAGTATAATTCTCTAAGTTATTCATGGCTCAGAAAAGAATTGTGAGAAAGAAAAAAAAAGTACCAATAGATATTTTTTCCTTCAAAGACAGTAGCCTAATAATTTTACAGAATCAAACCCTCTGGGTTAAAAGGCCTTTTAAGATCATATAGCTCTCCTAATACTCCCTAATACTTTTTTATCTTTTCCCCAACCCTGAGCAAATGCCCATTTCAGTGACAGCAAATACATTCCAGAGTTATCACATTTTATCTCAGGATAGCTATTAGAAATTTCTTCTTTATTACTAAATAAAAAACTGTTTTACTATAATTCTATTTGTCACTTCTTAATTTCACCCCATGGGACCTTAGTCAATAACTCTAAGTCATTCTTCCATGAAACAGTCCTTTGACTATCTGAAGGCAATCATCACAGCTCATCTAGCCTCCTCTTCTCCAGCCTGAACACACCTGTTGCTCTGGCCATTCCTCATGGGACATGGTCTCACAATCTATGAAGCCTCTGGGTCAGGTATCTTCTGGACATATACTATTTAGTCTGTCTAAATATTTCTCTTTTAAAATATATTTTCTTCTTATTTCAACCATAAAACCAAATTACATAAAAATTAAACATTATAGATATGCATAAATGGCAATTTCAGAGGCTATAATTCTATTCTTCTGAAATAACTACTGTCAAGTTTGGTACATATTCTACCATTTTTCCCTACACACAATGATCCTATTATATACTATTTTCATTTGATACATTGTTTTACAGCTTGCTTTTTTTCATATTGTTTTACAGCTTGCTTTTTTTCATATAGCAATATGTGTTAGACATTCTTTCATATCTACCTCATTTTAATAGTAACAATGATAATTCTACCACATAAATATCCACTGAAAGACATTTTAGTTATTCTCAATATTTTGCTAATAAAATATTGTAGTGACTGTCCTTGTATACATGAATGGGTATATGTGTATTTATATATACACACACGTATAAATGTACGTATATAATATCTTTATACATTCTTGCTGCCATTTTTTTTTTATCCCCACGCATTAGTGCCTGAGTCCAGTGCACGGCTGGTGGGCCTGCAAACTAAATAAATTATAAAACTAAATAATTATATAAAAATAAAATAATAGAAATATAATAAGAAAATACTATTTATATTTTCAATATGCAGAACAATATGGTATGACCTTGTAAATTAGGATAATTTTGCCAAACTGCTTTCTAAAAGTTTTTGCCAATGTACATAGCCTGACCAATAATGTTGTTTAATAAAAACACACACATCTACAGATAGTCTTACCAGCTTCTCACAGTATGGGGCATCCCCTCCTCCTTTGTTCTGGATACTGTACTCCTCATAATGCAGCCCAAAACAGCATTCGTCTTTTGGGCAGTCATATCTTACGGTGCCTAGTCAACTATAACTTGTAAAATCTTTTGCACATATTTCTGTTAAACCTCATCTTCCCCATTCGATGGTTGGGATGTTGTGTTTTTAGACTCAGGGACAAAGAATTATCTATTTCAAAAATATAGTCAAAGCAATGTAAAATACAAACTCACCAATTCATTTTTTGTGTTTAGGTTATTCTCGAGCTCTTCACAGCTCTGCTTTTGTAACATGGCCTCCTCTTTTAATGATTTGTTCAATTTGTCTTGATTTTTAATTTCTTCGAGGAATTTCGTTTGTTTGCTTTTAAGCTCTTCAGTTTCCATTACCTTCTTTTCCAAGTCTCTTTCTAGTCTTTGTACTTCTTCTGCCAATACAAATTTAATAGTTTATTGATCATTATATTCCCTATTTCAAGAAAGGTAAGAATATTTAATAGCAAAGAACTCTTAGAATAATATAAATACAAGTCTACTCTTAAAATTATTCACTACAGTTTTAGGAAAGACTATCTTGAACTAGAAAGTGATTTATATTAGGAGGTAAGGAAGTTATTATCATTTAGATAAAAATTTTAAAAGATATCACTTTTCTTCCAAGCATTTAATTCAATCAGTGTATTCTACTATGAAAAACATGTAATTTTTTTTTATATTAGTAATTACACTTTAAAGGATGCTGCAAGCATGTTTGCAAAATACTATGCTATCTTAAAATCCTTCAAAGGCTTCCCTTTATGCTTAGGATAGGATCCAAAAAGTCTACATGAAGGACTGACGAGGCTTTTCATGATTTGATCTCAAACTCTCTCCTATCCTCATTTTCAAGCACACCCCACTGCAGCCTTTCTGAAATGATTCCAATTCTTCAGATTTGTGATGCTTCGCATCTGCAGGCTTTTATTCACACCTTCTGCCTGGAACTGTTGTCTTCTACCTCCCACTGGCCTATTTTATATCTTCAGGTCTTAGTTTTAAAAACATTTTGAGACATCTGCCCTAATTTTACCCTCTCCCCAGTTTAGATGCTTCTCAGGGATGCTCTCATACTACCTTGTACCTCTTCTGTGGCCCTTGTCACACAGGGAGTTTTAAATGTGATCAAATAGCTTAAATGTCTGCCTTCCCACTAAAGCTTTGTGAAAGCAGAAACTGCATCTATCTGCCTCACCAGTGAATGTTAAGAGCTCAGCATATTAAAGGCTCCTAATTAATATTCAAAGTAATGAATCATAAGTAGTTTATGAATCGTAAGTAGTTTAAATATTTTCCCCAATAGGATATTTATATGATGACTTCCCTTTGCATTATTTATATTTTAAGGATTCTAAAACAAACTTTGGGGTAATAAATGTTGAGTTAGGGGGACGCCAAGCTAATAAAAACTTACCATATTCTGAAGTAGTGGATCAACCATTATGAAACTGCCATTTTTTAAAGTCAAACAGACTAAAATCAATTTCAAATGGTTGAACATAGAGGCTCATTCCCTAACATTATAAAATGGCTACTTTATACCTTCCTCTTTCTCGTCAAACTCCCCACACTCCTATTTTCTTTCTCAGTTGATGACCTCATATTTCATGAGAAAACAGACATCACTAGTGGGAACTTCCTGATTTACCCACCACCAAAGCAAAAAAATTACCCACACCTGCACACATTTTCTCTCCTTTCTGATGAAGGATGTGTCCTGTCCTCTTATTGACAGTATTTTTTTCTTTTTCTCTGATCTCATCTTCTTGTCTTCTAAAGGACCAAAAGAACTGAGCCATGTTTTGTCTCTCTACTCTGCTCTTGAATATTGTCTTTTTCTTTTTGGAACACTAGCTTTGAGGTTTACCACATTTGTGTCTGCTCATTTAGTGGTCTGGAGCTATATACATATATATATATTTTTTTACTTCTAAATTTTTTTTTAAAACTCTTTTGTTAGATATTAGGGAAGAGAAATTGTGAGAGGAAATTGGGAGTCTTCACCCAAATATCTCCTTCCCATTCACTCTTCCATCTTCCACCTATAATCCAGCATTTGTCCCAACCATTCCTTAACAGCTCTTGTCAAGACCATCATCATATGTTGCCAATTTAATGTACCTCTCTGTGCTCATCTTATTGCTTCATGTCTCAGCAACATTCAACATAGCTGACTATTTCCTCTCTTGAAATCTTCTCTGGGCTTTTGCAACCCACTATTTCCTGGTTTTCTCCTACTGTGCTGGCCTTTCTCATTTTTCTTAGCTGGTTCCCCTTCTTGCTCTTCCCAACCCTTGCCTAAGTGAGCTGTTCCTCAACTATCATTTTTATGCTGATGACTCTCAAACTTATAACTCTGCTACAGATCTCTTTGTACTCCAAACTCCCAGTTCCAACTTTCTTCTTGGCTGTTTCACAGATATTCAAACTCAGCATTCTGATTTCTCCCATTTTTATGAACCATATCACCATCCAAGCACTTAATCAAGCCAGGAGCCTGGAAATTATGCATTAGAGGGTGCTGTTACTTCTACCTCCAAACTGATCCATTCATTTCACATCCACCATCTAAATATAGGCCATAAACATTTCTAGCCTAAAACTCTGTAATAGCTTCTTCATGTCTCTTTAGCTCCATTTTGCCCTGCTCCAAACCATTCTCCACCTTGTATCAAAAATAATCTTAATATGGAAACTGGCTCATGTTCCACCACTGCTTAAAAACTGTCAGTGGCTTTCCCCTGCACTTGAAATAAAATCTAGACACTCCCAACACCCTATGTCATCTCACCCTTCTTCATCTCTCCAAAGTTTTCTTCAGCTATCCTCCAGTCATACTGATTTTCTTTTAGTTCCTAACTCACTAGGCTCTTTCCAACCACAAAGTACAAGCTAGTCCCTCTCTCTAAATGCCTTTGTTCACATGGCTAATCTATTCTTGCCTTTACTATTCATCACTTTCCCAAAAAGGGCGCTGTTCTCCTGTGTTACTTTATCTGGATTTACTTGCTGTTTATCTGTCTTCTCCACTAAAACACAAGCTGCACGAAGGCCAATACCATATGTCTTGCTCACCATTGTATCCTTAGTGCCAGATAACAGTGCCTGGCTCATAATTCATGCTCAATGACATTGTTTAATTAAATGGTTTATGGTGCCATTTTCCACACAATTTTTGATAGCATTATAAAGTTTATTATGTATTTTTATGGATAACTTCTGAATTATTCCTCTCCCACCTAAATTTAGTTGTTTTATTTAAAGTGTCACCTTACCTAAACTGAATCTCTCAAAAGCTTCATGTCTGTTCTGAGTGGTTACTGGTCGACCTTCCAAACTCTCCAGTGAACGGAGGTGAAAGATGGTATACTGGAAGTAATGAGGAAGGGTCACAATGGGATTTTCAAGTAGGATCAGAGAAGTCAAATCTTGAAGTGGTTTTAACTTGCTTACATCTTGAAGCTGAAATGACATATATTATTATTGGTATAATTTAAAAATCATAAACAAACCTAAAGGAAGTAATGAGTCAGGGAAATTGCTATTAACATAGAAGGAACCTATTCATGAAACCCATTATCCAAAAGTAGTGTGTGAGGGGAAGAACAGAAAGGGAGTTTTTGAATATCTATAGTGCATCAGGGCAGTATCAGGCATTTTCCATATATCATTTCATTTGTAACTCCTCACAAGAACTTATGCTGTAAGAATCATCTTGATTTTACAGATGCAGAAACTGAGATTCAAAGAAGTTAAAGGACTTGCCTAAAGCTCAGATGTTATAAGTGAAATAAAACAGGATTCATTATGATTGAACAAGTCTAAACCATATTAAAAGGCACATCTTTTATTTTCTATTCTAAAATAGATGTTCATTTTAACTTTAAATTAATGTTTTTACTTAGCAATGTTTATTGAACATTTAACTGTATAAATATTATAAGAAAATCATAAACTATATTCCAGAGAAAAATATATATCATTATCAGATTATGTGAACCATGATAACAAAGTTGCTCTACTTTAAAAAGCTAGTATTAACCACCTAAAATACCTCACACTATAACTGAGATTAATTCATAAGTCTGTAAAATAGCAGTCTGTTCTAGACATTCAGTAACCTGAATTCTGGCACAAAGTATATGACTTTGTATAGGAAGCTTAACCTCTAAAACTTTACTTGAAATGGGAGTAAGACTACAGTACTTAACTCATAGTATTATAAAAAATAAATACCTGCACTGTCTCCTTAGCAAGTGTTCTCAGGCTCAAATGAAATGATAGATGTGAAAATGCTAAGAGGTCAACTCTAAATTACCATGGAACCACATAAAGCCAGGACTGCCTACATTTAATTACTCTAGAGAATCCCAGGTTATGTCTGAATATAATGTTTGGTCATGGGACCAAGGACCTTAAGAGATCCCATTTTTAAAAAACTTAAATTTTAATCTTAAAAAAATAAGCCCCAAAATTTAAAAAATATCTTTTGCTACTTTGAATAACTTACCGATGATATCTTGTTGCCTTTCAGAATCAGGACTTGCAAACATTTTAACTTCTTCCCTAACCATGCTGGAATATGTTCAATTTCATTTCCTGCAAGGTTTAGCTTTTGCAGATTACACATATTTTCTATGCCTTCAATTTTGCTGGAAACCGAAAGGTAAATAGTAAGTACAACAACATGAGTTCTTCCACTGTATTTTTAGATTATCAGCCTTGGTTTTATGTGGGGTTACTTTTCAGAATTATAATTTATCAACCCTTTTCATAAATGAGAATCAAAAAAAGTGGCTAAAAACAAACTTACCACAACAGGTTTGATAAACTCTTCTTTACTGTGCTCAGGAACCCTACTATCTTACTATCAAATTTTATGATCCCACAACATGAAAAGAGTCTTTTGCATTTTCACTAACAACTGTAACGAGTACTAGTGGATAGGCAGGGGACAGCTGGAAAACTCAACAGCACACACTGTGCTATGTGCTACGGCCCTGCACAAGAGAGGATATCCTTAATTATCTTAAGTCATCACCAAAGGATTAGCTGTAACAGCAGAATATGGCTGCCATTTTGAGCTGGTAGGCCCCCAGAATGATATTGCATTTATGAATCTAAATATTTTAATCAGAACATTATCACCTATATTCATGAATTTTCACTGATGAACTATTTTCCCAAGTTGATTTCAATATAATTCCTTGGTCAATTTTCATTACTGGGAAAATACTTCCAGGTTTATCTTCACTTTTATTTTGCTGAAATTATGTTCATCGGAAAAAATTATGTTTTACAAAAACTTTACACTGAGGATTTGATTCATTAATCAGTTTTTTTCCCAATTCATTTTTGTCATATTAGAGTTTCTGTCACTGTCAGTTGTTTTGGGTTTTTTGGCCATTAGATATACCAAGTCTAATGTGGAGGGAAAGTATACAAATGTAAAGATTTTCAAGACTTGATTGTATCATTTAGTTTATAACAAGTTTTCTATGTGCAGTTTTACCCTCTGTCAGTTTTATTATATTTATTTCTCAGAGTAATATATATTATGAAGTGGAAATAAGGTTGAGAGTACACTGTTTATAGCAATGAGCAAAAAACACAAGGAAAAGCAGAAGGATCAAAACAGGTTGAAAATCTTTAAGATCAAACTGACAGGGTTAAAACACATTGTTTCATGTCAACTTTCTTAATGTAATAAGGCAGTGAATCAAAGACTCTATCTGGAAATACTTCCTGTCAAAAATGGAATTAAGATAAAATCTGATACAGAAAATGGATCTCCTTCTTTGATAATGCTAGATTAAGATATTACTCCCTAATTCAGTAATGTCAAAACCCGAAGGCAGTTATTATCTGTGAAGAGCTACATTATCAATGAATAAGGATCAAAGTGCCTGTTTCAAAGGCTTTTTTCAATAAGGTGGGAAGTATGAATCTACCTCTTTCACAAAGACAATGACTCTGCAATACTACCTAAAGAAGTACTTACCAGATTTTGTTATATGACAGATTGAGTTCACGTAATTTTAACAGCTTGTCCAATTTCTCAATCTTCCCTATTAAATTATAGCTGAGATTCAGTACTTCAAGTTTGACACATTTTTCCAAATTTTCAATATACTAATTGGAAAGAAATAAAGAAATTTTATAAACAGATGCCTTGACATAAGCACAACATGTAAGTATGTATATCAGGGGCTGTCTAATCAGTCACCAGAGAATAAGAAACCCTTCTGCTCTCCTGGAGAATCCCTTGGTGCAGCTTTCCTCAAGCTGCCAAACTTTCCTTGATCCTCAGCAGACAACACTTCCTCCTAAGTAGATCAAGACTACCTAACATGAATTCCTCCACCTCAACTTTTCCTGCACCTCAAATTTTCCATGCTCCTCTCTCCTCCTCCTCTTCTTTCTTCAAAGTTTAACTAGGTACTTAGGCTCTTGCATAACCTTACCCATCTCCTCTCCCCATGCTCTTGCATCTTCAATCTCTTTCTCTCCTCAAGATCCCTTGAAGGATCTTCTCCTCAAGTTTAAAAATAATCATTAATTAACAAATATTCATTATGTACTTACTACATACCAAGTATGGCACCAGGCAATGGACATGCACCAGTGAAGTAGACAATTACCCTGCTGCATGGAGCCTATGTTTGACATGCTCAGTCTCCTTTATATAAAACAAATCACCTTGCATTGAACTTGTTTTTAAGGTCAAGCCATCATCTCCTCTCCCTTCTATGCCACCATGTTCTTGCAAGAGTTCTGCACATTTGCTTATTCTGCCTTCCATTCATTCCTATTCTACTGGTAAGGCAATATATCTTCTGCCCTTACTATTATTCAAACAGTTGTCTCCAAGATCGCTATTTATTCATCCATTCCACACATATTTATCAAACAAGAATTAAGTGCCAGGAGCTGTTCTAGGTACTGGACATAGAGTGGTGAATAAGGAAAAGAAGTATCTTGTTTTTATTCACAGATAAAAGCAAAGAAACAAACAAAAATTTCAGACAATGAAGCATTCCAAGAAAATAAAGATAACATAATGTGACAGTATGCAAAGCACTAAGAGAACAGAGGAAGTACACCAAGTTGAAACCTTAATAACAAGAAGCCAGCTGTGTGAATATGTGGGGGCAAAGAATACCAGGCAGAAGAAAAAAAATGCAAAGGCCCTAAAAGAATGACTTCTAAGTTTTCATCCTATCTGACTGTTCTGTGACATTTCATATCCTTTCTTGCATGAAGTTCTCCCTCTTTTGGCCTCAGTTCATCATATTCTTGGATCTTTTGTCCTAATAGCTCATTCAAGCTTCTTTGTTAGGTCTGCCTCTCCTATGCTCTCTCTGATTCTCCTTCATTATTTCTCCTCTTAATCCTAGGCATTCTTCACATTAAGCTCTAAGTTCCAAGAAATCAGAACCTAAGCTTATTTACCTCTGTATCTATTTGATGGCCTAACAATACCTAACATATAAGAACCACATGATAAAGATTTACTAATTTGATATTTCATTTCTTCAACTTTCAAACTAGAGTTTCTCCTTTTTCCTTTTTAATTACACAAGACATAAATATATTCTAATAAAAAATTTTAAACAAACCAAAAAGCTCTCTTCATCAGGTCCCCAGGCCCCTGGAAAAAAAATTCCACTATTCAAAGTTAACCATTGTTAAGAGGCTGGGGTATATACATCCAAACCTTTCTATTAATTTATATCTATATATACAGAATTTTTGAAATTTTTTTGAGTCAATAATGTATAAAATAATAGGAACGTATAAATTTGAAGATGTCATATTTCTGATGCAGAACTTTCACTGGAAACAGTAAGAGGTCTGCTACAAAGTAGGTGACAATAGGATGAGATACTACTGTAAATCTAATTTAAACTTTTTTTTCAGTTTTAAAGCACAGAAATATCAAAAACAATGTTGATATTCAGAAATATTGGTAACCTACCCTAAATTTCTTGCCACCATCTTTAGAAAGTGAAAGGTTCAGAGATTTTACCAATGCCAAATTGTCTTGTTTAGTAAGTTTTTTAATAAGGGCCTCTGTGATATATCGGACTCCTGCATGTGAATCAGCTTCTGAAATTACAGAAACATCATTATTAGTAGAGGTAGTCACGAATACTCTGAAAAACTAATTGTTTTAATGTTACATAACAAAAAACAATTATTTTCTAAGCCATGCAAATGTAAAAACAATTGACTAATTCTAATTGCAATATTTTAATATTTTATTTTATATAGCAGACAACACTTCCTCCTAAGTAGTCATAATAACGACAATAAGATTTATACTCTATAAGTATTAGCTGTGTGCCGACTTTGTGCTAAATGGTAACATTTAAAAAATTCAATTTGTTCAACAAATCTTTGAGAAATTACTATTCCCATTTATTTTTTGAAAAGTTATAATAATTTTCTCAAAATCTTGCAGCTAGTAGTATGCAAATCCAGTACCTGAACCCAGGCAAAGAATCTAAAACCTACACTTTTAATTATATGCAGATAAAGTCTGTAGCAATTCTTAAAAAATAAACTGGCATTATTTAGTTATTTGTTTTTACAATACAAGGCTAAAGTTAGGAAATGCTGGAATTCTTAAAAATCCTCTTTTCCTGTTTTTTTTTTTTTTAAACTGGTGAAAAACTCAGATTTGTTAAATAGAGAAAGAGGAAATCACATCACATTTAATAGAAATAAATTACTAACTTGATGCATAGGATAGCACACTCCATCCTAAGGCTTTCCTGGACATTGCTGTCAAAGTGTGTTACTGCCATGTTACATTTTACAAAAGAAGCCATAAAAAGAAAACTGCCTCTTAGTTCTTAGAAATTAATTAAATTAATAAATTAATCTTGGGTTCAGATCCAGGCTGTGTGCCAAAGACTCCTTATGATTATTTATAATAAGTTAATATTATATTATTTTAGTTCAAAACAAAATATTTTTTCTTTAATTTGGGCTTTTCTAGGAAAGAAAATGGCTAATCTAGAATATTCATCAATATTGGAAATAGCAATGTATCAGCTGATAGCAAGGGTATAGTCCAAACTCAATGCTGATAATGTTTACTAATAAAACTAATCAGACATTCAGGTCAATAGAGTTTGATGGCTGTGATTTAATGATTTAGCAAAGAAATTACTTTTCTTTCACATTTATTATATTAAATTCTCAGAAAAAAAAATCTATTTTTAAAAACAGATTCCCAAACTAACAGAATGGTTTTAAGAAAAAAAATAAAAATCTTGGTGGAACATATATATGTCCTTTTGTGGAAATCAGTCCATTCACAGATAATAAGTTTGTCAATAAGCAGACTGGAATAGCCGAATTGTGGATAACATTTTTATACTGAATCAAAGCACTCTACTCTGAACAGATATGCCCTCACCAAGGATGATGATACATTTGGCAGAAGAGCTATAAGGCACTTTCCCACCATAGAAAATAAAGCTTCCTCTTTCTGAAAACTTCCTTCTCCTAACCCTTTCAGACATTTTCACTGTCACCCAGAAGCCTTCATCCTCCACTGTCCTTATACAATATCTGTTAATTAAAATGATAAGTCAAGGTAGTACCAGATATACCTTACATTTGAACCAAAAATGTAAGTTTGGTATTTCCATCTCTACTTAAGAGTATGTGATCAAATTCTTAGATTAGAAAGCAATACCTTTACAGTCTTGGTAGTCCAAAAGTATAGTGTTTTCATCTGAATTCTCATCTTGCTCACACCACTGTTCTCCAGAATGAAAAGGCAGAGCCTCGGATCCATTTAAGGGTGAAAGTGACCTAGATCTCATACTGAACATAAGAGATGATGGACTAGGAGAGTGAGATGGTGATGGCATCTTTGGTACGGGAAGTTTTTGCTGAGAACCTCTCTTCATTGCGAGAACAAAAGCCAAGTGTCCATCAAAACCTGTAAGAGTTTTCAGTATATTTAACGAGGTTAATTTTTAGAGCTATCAAAACTATTAAATTAATCTATTTCTAGAATTTTCAAGACTACAAATTATAAACTCACACTGCTCTAAACTGAGTGGGAAGAGACATTATTTCAAACATTGCTGATCACCTTGCCAGAGGGAAAAGAGACCTCCATAGGTTTTATATTGACCCATTCTTCAGCCAGAAGTCTTACCTGCCATTTCTGTTCTCAATTTGTTGGACCTAACTAGTCATAATGCCCCTTCTACCCACACAAGGTCCTAGAAGGCGGAAAGCTGGAAATATCTGACAAACAGATATATTTAATACTGATGAGCATTCTCTCCTTCCTAAAAGTTTCTTCCTTTAACTTCTGGGACACCACACTCTGCTGGTACCCTACTACCTCCCTAGCTCCTCCTTGGTCTCCTCTGCTGGTTCACACTCTTCTATTCAATCCTTAAATGTCAGAGCTCCTCAAGTCTCCTCTGGCCTCTAATTTCAGTTTAGATAATCTACTACACACCCATGACTCCCAAAGTCACCTGTATAATGATATTTATATCTTCAATACCTTTCTCTGAGTTTCAGACTCCTATTACTAACTGCCTGCTTGATACATCATTGGCATCCTAAATTCAACATGTCCAAACAGAATTTATCATTTCCTCCATTCCTACCTAATTTTTCTTCTATCCTGCCCCTCCTTCCACATTCCCTAACTACTGAACAATGTTCATGGGAATAAGATAGAAAACTGGGAGTTATTCTTAACATTTCTCTTTTTTCCCCTACACCCAATTAATCAACAACTTTTGTCAATTTTACCTCCTGAATCTCTCTCAAATTAGTTTACTTCTATCTCCACCCTCAACCACTCTTATCCAAGCCCTCATCAAACTCTGTAATAGCTTCAACCTGATCTGTCCACAAGCTCTCTTGTCTTTCTTTTCCATGGCCTACATTACAGTCAGACAGCAAGAGCAATTTAAAAAGTAAATCTAGTCTATGGCCATGCCACCCTGAACAAGCCCAATGCCATCTGATCCTGGAAGCTAAGCAGGGTCGGGCCTGGTTAGTACTTGAATGGGAGACCACCCAGAAAGACCAGGTGCTATAGGCGTAAAAATAAAAAAATAAGGAATTGTAAGCTGACAAGGTCCTTGCAATCTGTGAGGTCAACCAAGGGTTGCCTTGCATAAAAAAATAATAATAAAAAAGTAAATAAAAAGTAAATCTATCAGTAAGTATTGAAAGAAATATTTACCATGACCTATGAGGTACCCCCATGATATGGCCCTGTCTCTCTAGCTTCACTTTTGTCACTTATTTCCTCACCTCTGTGGGCTCCAGCCACACTGACTTCCACATATAATTCCTTCTGCCGAAATGTTTGTCCTCAGTCTTTTTTTTTAACCTTGTTTCTCAATTTTTTTTTTAATACAAAATTGACCATCTTATCCTCAACTCCAAGAGTCCTAATTTGCAAGGCTAGGTTTATACAAAAACGAGTTTCATAATAACCAATTGCTCTTATAAGTATATTCAGTCTAAAAACATTGCAAAAATTATAAATTTGACAGATTTTAGACAAAAAATATCTTATAAAATGTATAGGCTGCATTAACAATAATCCTATTTCAATGCAACATCCATAATCTTCCCTACTCTCACAGCTTAAAATGTGAAGACAAAACACAAGTTTTTTTTTTTTTAAGTTCTTTTCAGTCTAAACATTTTGGATAGCTCAAATCTTAATGCCATATAAACTGTATTAGAAAGAGATATTATAATGGTTTGATGTGTGAATATCTTTATATATAGCACACCTTCACAAGTACATGGGTATTATTAATACAGGCTAAGATTATGAAGAAACCCATTTTTTAAATGGTTGGAATATATACAGTATATGTAAAGGAGAGCTGCCAGTAATATTTTCCATCAGTTAACCAACATTTAGTAGACATAATACCTTTCAACAACTATATGGTCAATCCAGGAAGGCTGATCTTGTCCAAAACATTTCTGAAATTCCTCTTTAGGTCCTGTTCTAAGAATTAATTTATAAGTCTCACAAGAAAATCAGACCCATTATTTCAGCTCTATTTTTTCTTTTATTTTCTCAAGTCGATCATTAACTTTTATCATGTGTCAAATATTGTAATAAGCTCTTCCATGTATCCTTGCATTAGAAGGATTAAATATAACAACTGATGAAACAAGTGTTATTTTCTTCCATTTTAAAGATTAAGAGGGTAGATAATTTGTTTGAAGTCCCATAACTAATTGGTTAAGCCAAGATGTGAAACCTGATCTGATTCTAAAGCCCATGTCTTCATTACCATGTCATATTGCTGAGTTTCCTGGAGTCCAGATCATGTTTGATCTGCTCTTTAGGGCCTAGCATAGTGCTTTACACAAAACAGACTATAAATAAATGCCACTAAGTGATAGTTAATAGATGACATATATTATAAAAGTTATTGAAGAAAAAACAAAATTTAATACAATAGCATCACTGAAGTCATGATCCAGCTTCTTAAGGTGATTAGTTTAAAGAGAACAAAAACATGCTACATTTGTTTTTAAAAAGTATTATTTCACAGTTACACAGTACAATATGGCCACTGACTTGTTTTAATAGTCCAGTTCACTTTAAATTGCAAACTTACGTCTTTACTTTCTCTTTCATTTTTTTCATGTTAACCATACTGTCTTTTTAACATTTCTTCCCACTATCCTAACGCATTTTTTCTCTAGATACTGTATGCCGTCCGATCTCATGATATTCATCAGGATACCCAAACCATCCCTTATCCCTGTCATTCCCCACTGACACCTGACACGCCCCGGCCCCTCCCTCCTCCTCTCGGTGGCAGGACCCCCACCCTTCTCGGCGCTACACCCCAACGTCCACACCTTCCGACACTGTAGCACTCTTTCCTCAAATGCCCCCGCAACGCCACCCATGACCGCTTCCCTCTTCATCCAAACCTCCCTCATTCATCCTCCTCCCCACGCCCGTTCCGGGCCCTCCCCTCCTTCCCATCCAATCCCAAATCCCAGGCACACGCCCCCGCTCCGAATCCATCTCGAGTTGGCTCAGGCCTTCCCGCCTTTGCCGCCGGCCCTCACAGTTCCGTCCGGATGCCGGAGAATGCCTTCGTCGAGGCCTGGCACTCACCGCTGAGAAGCCGAGGTGAGCGGGCCCGCGGGACGTGGTCGGGGTGGAGACGCGCCCCTCGTTCGCTTCAGGTGCCCAGCAGCGCGGCAGCCATTTTATTGTGTTGTGCCGGTTGCTGTGGGGCCGCGCGCGCGCCGTGGGCGGAGCCTGAGGAGGCCACGCCCTTTCCCGGCCCTGTATGGGGCGGGGCGAGGCTTCTCGCCGCCTGTTCTACCTCAGTTGCTGGCGCGCGAATGCGCGGGACGCTTTGGGCCCGACGCTTCTAGTGTGTGCGAAGCCTCCATTGGGCGTGGTTTCCTGCGGCCGTCGCTGTTGAGCCCATGTCCTGTCACTAAGGCGACGCGGCAGACGCCTCACGCTGCGGCTCGGACTCGCTCCTTGGCTGCTGTGTCAGAGGACGACCTGAGGGACCAGCGAAATGCTGTCGCCAAGCTTCCAAACTTCCGATGCTGGCTGTCTGGCTTTGATCTTGCGTGCCTGGAAGCACGCTCTTCCTTTCACGACCTTTTTCTGAGGCGAATCTCTTCTTCTGAACCGCTGAGCGAACGCAGTTTAGGCTCCAGCCTCCCCCTGAGGTTAAGGGAGCAAGACCAGCTTGGAAATCCGGGCATCGAATATTCCTGCTGGCTGTGGAGAATATTCCTCTGCTTGGGGACCTGGAAGCTAAAACAAGAAGTATCTGAGGAAACTCCAGTTGGGGCTTACGTAAAGTGCTGCATTTCACCTTATATCCAACAGATAGTTTAAGAGAATTTATCAGATACTGTGCAGGGTACTAGGGAAATAGTGAATTAAAAAAAAAAAAAGTTTTGCTAAGGACACCCTACCCTCCTCCACTCTAGCCTCCCATTTTTAAGCTTGTACCTTAGACCATGTCACCAGCAGAGGCTGCATCATCTCCAGGAATCTCCAACATAGTTACTACTTCTCTTTTCCCATAATCCTCCAAGCTTAACAGCTTGGTTGCCCAAAAGGCCCCCCCCATCCCAGGACAATTCTTAAGTTCATTGTGACCTCCAATCTCTTGTTCTTACCATTTTCTCACAATTGGTTTCTTTCTTCATCATAGAATTCAAGGTCCATCT
This sequence comes from Macroglossus sobrinus, assembly GCA_004027375.1. Lineage (NCBI taxonomy): Eukaryota > Metazoa > Chordata > Mammalia > Chiroptera > Pteropodidae > Macroglossus > Macroglossus sobrinus. The sequence continues at coordinate 140,856 of PVKZ01002310.1, read as the reverse complement.
AACACTATTTTATCTGTGCCTCAGTTTCCTCATCTGTGAAATGGGATAATCATACCTACTTCCTACAGTTTTCCTGATAATTATAAAAGTTAATGTATGTGAGAAACTCAGAACAGTGCCTGCCCGAGAGTTAAGTTCTCAGTATGTTTTAGTTCTTTTATTTTTAGGCAAAGGTTTCCCAGGAGAGATGATATCTCATCCTATGGCCTGAAAGAAGAAAAGAATTTAGTCAAGAAGTAAGGGAGTGGGGCAGAATTTGCTTAGCAAAGGAAACTAATGCAAACCCCAGGAGTAGGAGAAAAAAAGTTTGTTGATGATCTAGACGTTAAGTATATCTTTATGGCTGCCAAAAATCAGGAGTGAGGAAGCTAATGCAGGAAGGGGCCTTATTTTAAACCACATTAGGCACTTGTAATTTTTCCTTAAAGCCACGATGGATTCAGAAATAGAAAATTCAGGTGACTTCCAACAGGGGGCACCATTTCCATTCACTTTTATGTGATTGATGCTTCCGTCTTCACTATTTATGCGACACAGAAGGAAGCCTTTGGAATTGTAGAAAAGTGAAAATTCCTGCAACACTCCACATTTTAAATTAGAAGGAAGATATATGCATTTTTTAATCGAACTTCAGGTGATATTAATTAGTTCAGAATATGAGCATTGCTTTCAGTCCATTAATTTTTGTTTGTGTTGTCCTTCCTTTTCTCTTTTCCCCCAGAGAGTTGGGTTTATTGTGTAACCTCACTGCTACGCCCCTCAAAGTCTGTAATGATACTCAGATGGGATCCATTATCACATTATGGTATGTTGGTGTCATTCATTATGAATCTTATAAGTAACCATCAAAAATATACACAAAATCCAGAGAATGGTGCAAAACACTTATTTTTCCCTTTAGTTATCCAGTTAACCTTAGATGGGTACTGTCCAGTCCATTTGCCAGTTTCCTTCTTCATCCAGACACAGTACTCACCTTAGGCCTTAGAGATGTCAGAAGAGAAAGCTTTATGTGCTAATTTTAACTTTAATTGCCTCTTTTAGCATGCTAAAAGAGTAAGGATAGGAAAGGATTGAGGGCAACTCTTACATTCAACACTTTTATTTATCGGGTAATATGAAGAAGTTGTTATTCTTCTGAGTTGCATTTACAATATAAATATTAGGCATGGCACAGTGACCTAGCTATTCTTCAGTTTTTTCCCCAAATGATAACAAAGCTATTCTATTAGTTTAACTTGCCTCATATTTCTCAATTCAGTTTAATTATTTTGTGGATTTGCTTTAAAAGAGAATCAGACTAATTTGTCAGGCAGGGATGACAGCTTCTAGTAATGCCATTTCTGTTTGTGACTTGCTAGTGTGACTTTAAAAATTAACTGAATTACAGCTCTATTTTTAAATAAATGTTTATATTTTTAGTCTCATAGAGTAAGGTATAATTTGCAATATAAAATCATGTACTATGTCTAAGTGCAAATTCTTCACTAGACATCTATGAATATTGATATGTGAAAATAACCTGACTCTCTCTAAGAATATAGGAAGACCTGCCACTGTCTGCAAAATACCCAATTCCTTGCAAAGCCCTTGATAATCTTTTTCAATGTATTTAGTTTGTTTTGTTTGTTTGTTATTGTTGTTATCTCTCCCTACTCTCCTCTTTGTTTTGGCTATATATACTAAAATCCTATTATGTGGCAGTTCTGTGGGAATGCAATGGTAAATGAGATAGACATTTTCTACCCTCAAAGAGATTTGGCAGTCTAGTGACTGCCATAGTCTAATCCACTATGACAGTGGATTAGAATTAGAGATTTGGTGTTCTATGTGAATCCATATATGGGTTTGGGTCCAGAATGGGAAGGACCTACAATGTTCAGTGATTCATAATAACCCTACTTAGGTTAATCTTGGGCTGTTTCCAGTGCCATGGTTTGTAGAGACACCATGACTCAAGGTGTCTGCTTTGTGAGTTCAGATCTACTCTAAAGAGGGCTACATCTAAGACAGGCCTTAGATGCAACCCCAAATTTCTCTGTCTCTGAAACCAAACTGTTATTTATCATTCACCTCCCTTAGGCCAGAGTGGCTCTCTCATATGACCAGAGACTATTGAAGACCAAAAACAGCCTCCAAATATGATTTGCTTGTGTCCAGCTTTGAAATATTTTAAGCTCTAAATTTCTATAACTTCCTTTCTAATTTTAAAGCTTTCCTAAGTTAACATTTTGAATTTCTACAAAAGGGGAAGCCCTTCTTTTCAGAAGAGCTCTAGCTAATACAGATGAAATGACCTAATTAGGAAGTCATCATTTTATAATCCTCATCATATTTGATTTGGACAAGGATCATCAATAGCTATTAGAACCATTACATGAAATATTATTGGTTAATAAGATAATCACTTGCTCTCAATATATCACCCCACAGATTACTTATTAATTACAAAAAGAAAAGTACCTTTATAAAGGGAGCGGAAAAAAGGATAACTAAATTACTCTTTCATTTTTTATTCTCCCCAAATCCCATTATAATGATAGTAAAGATATCAAATGGGAATAAATTCAGAATAGCATCAGAAAGGGAAGTGAACTAAAGGGAAATTTTAAGAAGAAGAAAAGATGAATTTGTAACAGGTAAATCAGAAATGAGTAAGGTGCTATCTACAATGGGAGGCAACCACAATGTAAGTGGGAGACATAGAAAATCTTCCTATCCACTTGCCTACTAGGATATCACCACATGGGTTTAGAGGCAACTCAAATTCAACATGTACAAACTAAACTTATCTCTATCCCTCCCCTCCACAAAGAAAACTGTTCCTCCTCCTCCTATATATCCCATCTCAGCAAAATGTATTTCATATCACTAATTGTTCAAGCCAGAGATCTGGGAGTCATCCTTGAATCTGCTTATTCACAACCAGTCACCAAGTCCTGCTCCGCAAATATTGGACTATTATTGTCAGCTCCCACTTCTCCATTCTACCATGTTGTCTGGATATGCTGACTTCACTTCCTTACATCTCAACCCTCTCTAGTTTGGCTTGTCTCTACTAATAAACTAAACTCCTGTCAAGATCACCAATGATATTCATAGTGCCAGAACCAAAGAATAATTTTCTGACCTTGTAAATTATAGTTCTGGCAGGAAACAGAATTTACTTTATAAACAAATTCCCTATACACCTGAAAAACTTAAATTCACAGAAAAGTCCAAATCTTCTTTAATTGTGAGTTAGGACTTCCTCTACCAAACTCTTTTCTAGAGCCAAAGCAAATTGTAGACTTGATGGATTTCACTATCCTGTCCTTACCAGAAAAGTGCTCACAAGAGTGAAACTGAGAAGGCAGCAGGAACAGAATTAATGCTTTGTATTCCGCTAACATGAGTTAAGTGTGTACTATGTATCAGGTGCTATTTGCCCACTTAAAAAGCACATTTATTAAAGTATAATTTAAATAACATATAATTCACCTGTCTTAAGTGTATAGTAATTTAATTCTCTCATGCGCATTTGCATGTAATCTCCATTCCCAGTCCAAGCTCCATGCAATAACTATCTACTCGCTGTAGATTTGCCTTTTTTGGACATTTATCCAAAGTGGTTCAAATTTACCCAAGATGGTTTAATAAAAGAAACAAAATACAGAAATTTGGACAAGTGGGGTTAAAGAATGAAATAAAGGAATGATAAATTACCCAAAGACTAGAAGCTAAATAAGGAGCCACAATCATCTCTGACTACAGCAGCAAGAAGGAGGAGGAATAATACTTACTATTTGAAGATTGGAGATACCACATGTAAATAGGCTATAGGAGTTACTCAAGAAATTATTGTTATTGGTGTTCATTTTGTTACCCCAATATATGAGAAGCTCCGTGATCAGGATATGTCTTATATTTCTTATAGCACCTATTAGAAATTCTTAAACTTGTAAGTTTTATAATACTGTAATTTAATATTAATGGGTTTTTTTTCTTATTTAATCAGAATAACTTCTAGGAAAATAATGAGATTGAACAAAGCAAGAATATAGGAATCATAGACAGGAATCCTAAGGCTTTGAGTAATTAATTCATGAATTATACAAGCTGAGATCACCAGAATTTCTAAATAATAGCCAGTGTCACAAACCATATATAACTTTCTCAGATTCTTTTCAATAGATTTATGGAATATAAGAACTAGAGAGAATCTCAGGGTTCTAGAATCCCATCTAGCTAAACTTCAGTTTATAGTTAAGATTATTATTTTTCAGTCATAAAAGGTAAAATTATTTTCTTTCATAGAAATGGTCAGGCTCTAGTGTTTAATCTTTGGTGAGAGCTGCCTAGAAAGAGCATGGCCTAAGCTTGAAAGCTAAGGTAGGTCTTGAAGGCATTAATACCTGGATGCTGCCAAACTAATATGCTCCTTGCAGCTAGTTGACAATTCTTCAAGAGAAATCTCCATGGTTACCATATTGCTGTTGACTACCAATCTATTGCCAAGGTGCATAAAGTATGCACTGATGGCAAATGTTCTTTTGTTGTACTGAGGGAGTCTACTGAATCAAGAGCTCCTGGTCTCTTGTCATTGTTTCTTCTTTTTTCCTTTTCCAGTTTTATTGAGATATAATTGACTCTCTTGTCATTAATGCTAAGCACCACCATTACCAGTCAAAACTATACTACTGAGATCTTATCTCTCAATGCCCCAATGGAGACTTGAGCATTTTTAGCCAGCCTGTTATTGGGGTTTTCTTGGGCTCAAGCATGAGTCTAGGGAAGCTGAGCCCAAGGAAGGTAAAAATGGCAGACGATGTGCTATTATCAGAATCATCTTCCCAGATCCATGTAGCTCAATGCAAGAAACTGAACTCCTCTTAGCTCTCTCTCATAATGATTTTTGAAGATCTTTGTAACCCAGTTCTCCTTCCCCAGTTCTTTAATTTCCTAGCTTTTACTTATTTGGGTGTCAGGTTTTAAATCACATACTCCAAGTAGCCTTTTCTAATTACCCTCTCCTAATCAGAGTAGGTATCCCTTACCCCAATGATTCTCAACCTTTTTGGTACAAGGGACTGGTGCTCCTATGGAAAGTGATACCTGATGATCTGAAGAAGAGCTGAGGCTGTGATACTAGCACTGGGGAGCGACTGCAAATACAGATGAAGCTTCGCTCACTTGCCCACCACTCACCTCCTAATGTGCAGCCCGGTTCCTAACAGGCCATGGACCGGTACCAGTCCACAGCCCATGGGGTTAGGGAGCCCTACCTTATCCCATGAAGGTCTCACAGATTTTAACCTTCCTGAGGGAAAGAGCTGTGTCTATCTTGCTCATCTTTGTGTCCCTAGCAACTAGCATAGTTCCTGACATATATTAGGGACCAGTAAATATTGATTAACTGAATACACATATCTGTTTCCAGACCGAAACCAGGGCCAAATCTCATAGTCTCCCTTTTCTCTAATAGCATTAATAATTTTTCCTTTGTTCTTATTTTATCAAGTTACATTTGCCAGAAAATATCTAATTCTTCAGCTCTAAGGAAAGCATAGATGGTTCCAGCTTCTTGTTCAAGAACGGGCGCAGCATGACACATATTTATGGGTTCCCTAGAACCCTGCACTTTACCCTCAAGAAGAGATCTCGTTTACTTTCCTGAATCTTCTCAGTCTCTCTCCTGAAAGAGAGAATAAGAAATTATTCGACACCATTTCCATTCAAAACCAACATCTCTATTAGATTTTAAGAATTATTGCCACATCCTTCCCCACGTTTTTTCTCTCCCTAAATTCTTAGTTCCTGCCAGCCTATGGCAGAAGGAAATGAGTCAGTAAGTTGACATGTCATTTAAGAAAGAAGTCCAACCCCAAATCTAGAATCTTTTCTATTCTTTGACTTCACTAGACCCTTATACACTAGCCTAGATTTTTATAGTTAATTTTATTATTTTTTAAATCAGTAGCCTTTCTGTAGTCACTTGATAACATAACTCATCATGATGTTAAGGTAGTGAAATGCTAATTTCCTTTTTCACAAGATGTTGTGAAGCCTGAAATGTATAAGGTATATGCATACATTCATATATGTCATGCACTTAGGATCAGACTGGCACTAAATAAACGCTAGCAAAGTGTTAGCAATTACCAGCACTACCACCATCATTGTCGTCAAGATAAGCATTGGTATTTTACATTTTTTTGACACTGTCTTTTTTAGGTCAAAACTGATGACCCAAACTTTCCTGAAGAATATCAAACCAACAATGATTATCAAGCAGTGGCTTACTCATCACACAGCCAAAGTTTTCTTTCCCTTAGCTGCACAGTTACAAGAGTTTGCTTGTGGAAGAACATCTAATCATAACTGTTACCCCAAAAACCCGAATGTTGACAAGATTACACACTACAATTACTTGGTAAGTTCAATAATATCTTACTTGCATCTGGCCCCCTACTTGTAGCATTTTACTTATGCAAATAATGATTCCTTACTTTACACAAAGCAGTGCCCAGTTGACATTTAGTGAATGAATGGATGAACTTATATAGCACTTTATAGTCTATAAAACACATTCACAACATCCTCATAACAGAGCCTCACAACACCTCTTTGAGCTTGGCAGACAATGGAGCAGATTGGAGAGGTCAAATGACTGCCGTGTTCACAAATGCTGGGTTTAGGATTTTGTTCAAGGTCTTCTTACTGATATTCCTTCCATAATATGATGTCAAGGGTTTGATTAGAGTCTTCATGCAGCCCCAGAGTAGTCAGTCTCCTCAGCGATATTTCATAGCCCGTCAGAGCACTACCAAACACTGAATCTCTAGGCCTTGCCAACATTCCTTAAGAACATACCTTATTTACAAAGGGAATAATTTAAGTCCTGTGCTCAAGAATGCATGTAGTGATTCCAGACACTGTTCATGGCTATTTATAATGCAAACTAGTAAGGACAGCAGCATGCTATATTGACAAAGGCATGGGCTTGAGTCAGCAAGATCAGGGGTCACTTCCTAGGTAAATCTAAGTTCAGAAACAAACCTTTGAATGTAAACAGTTCCAAACTATTTTCCTTTCAGGGACTGATAACATCATCTTGTTGACTAAGCCATTTGTTGAAATAAGCAATAACCTTATTGATTCTGAGAAAGGCACCTTTTAAGCTAATGAGATGTCTATATCTATGAGCTTCAGTTTCTAAAACTACTAAATGGGATTGATTAAACCACAATATGCAATTGTGAGAATTTAATATATTTATATATATGTGCCTAATACATAGTAGATGCTTGATTGGTGTTAATTCTCTTTATTAACTGCCTAATTACTAGTCTAGCGTTAAGCCCACTCTGATGCATATTTATTGCTGTGTATTTTTAGATTTCATCTAAGGGCAAGATTGTACACTTTGGCACAGAGAAGAAACTCCCAGGTTCATCTTACCAACTTTTAAACCTTTCCATGACTCAGCACGTGGTTTCTACAACTTATCTCCTAGTCTATTATATCATCACAGGAGAGCAGACAGCTGAATTAGTGTCTGACTCAGTCTGCCTAAATATTGAAGAAAAGTGTGGTAACCAGCTCCAGGTGAGCCACAAATACTCTCTCTAGCTCGAGTGTTTCCTGAGTGACTATTTAATGTCACACTAAGATACTTTCTTTTTTTGACTAATTTTAGGTCCACCTGTCTCCAAATAAAGATATGCACTCTCCAGGCAAAGCTATATCTCTTATAATGGAAATTCAGTCAGAATTATGGGTAGCATAATCAGTGGACAGTGCTATATATGACACACAAGAAAGAAGCAAAAATCCTCTGGAAAGAGTTAAGTAGGGTAAATGCTGTGATTACTGATGCTTGGCATGGCTTTGGGGGAAGTGACTACCAGGTTCTATCAGGATTCTGTGGGTGTAATCATGTGATTATACCAAAGTCTGTCTTTTCAGTTAGATTTAAGGATAACGATATCAACAACTAAAATGTATTGAATACTTACTATATGTTGAGTATTATTGTAATACCTTTAAATCTATTATTTTATTGAATATTTACAACAATTCTGTAAGATTAAAATCAATAATAAAGACATTTAAAATGTATTGAGCATTTACTTGTAGAGTTTCCATGTTATTGATGAGGAAAACTAGGACAGATGTTAGGTGACTTAGGGCCTGTGTTAAATTTCAGCAAAGAGTCAAATAAAGTGAACTCATTTGATCTGAGTTACCTTTTTAGTTATCCTTTTAGCTATACAAAGGATAATTATTTAATTATATTACTCTCCTATTTATTTTGTATTATATGAACACACTTTTTTGGGGAATATCTTTAATGAAATGCTAAAATGCAATTGTCTCTGAGAATGAACTAAAATATAATTAAATCCATATTCAATAACAAACCTTTAACTACAACCATTTCCAAACTGTCTTTCTGTGACTGATGTCATCATCTTGTTTACTAAGTCATTTGTTGAAATGAGAAATAACCTTATTAACTCTGAGAGAGGGTATCTTTTAAGCTAATACATAAAATTAAATTTCTTGCAACCTCCAGGGAAGGGATATGATTGAAAATGCTGGAATTCTGGTGAGTTGAGTGTATTAAATCTGCTGGAGAGATTAGGAAGAGAACAAAACACAGCGGTATGGTGTGGGAGACTCTGTAGCCATAAATAGCTATTTCGCCTCTCCTATCCCTTCTGTAGATTCATGCCTTCCTCCCACCCCCCATCCATAATTCATAATCATTTACAGGGGTCACATGGGTCTTGATCACAGACTAATGAGGGGTCAACCTCTTCGAAAATAATTCATTGAGTATCCTTACCCATTTTTGTGCTCTGCTTTATCTTGGGTGGAGCAATAAAACATGGGGTCTCATCCTCTCAAAACCTAGAACCTAGAGCTGGTAAAGGACCATAGGGGTTGAATATTTTGTCTACCGATTCCTTTATTCAATCACTCAAAAGATATTTTATTAATTAAATATAAAAACCTTCAAGAGGGAGAGTATAAATTGTTCTCTAATAACTTCCATATCAAAGTTATATGCTTAGCTTATAAGTTATAGGCTAAGACTTAGCTCTTGAGTGAATCTGAGTAGTGTATATTTGTAAACTCATAAAGTGAAAACTAGAGAAGCAAAGTTTTGGGAAAAGTGGAGAATTAGATTTAAACATTTAATAAGTGAGTGATTTGTAACTAACATTATCCACAAATCAGGTATTCTCCATAGTGGTTGTCCAATGTTGTTTTTTAGGGGAATGAGTTCCTTTCTGAACAGGTACTTCAAATTTTAGATAAAAGTTACCGTGACTGTGGAGCAGGTGGTGGCAGGAATGATGCTGAAGTGTTCTACTTAGCAGGACTCACTATCCTCACCAATGCAAATGCAGATGATTCCCAACAAGATGGTTTGTTTTCAGCCAACTAGCTTTAATAGTATTGTTTACACTGTTTTTCCTAGATCTACACTTATTCTCCCTCTATATCCTCACTGCTCCCACAACATAATTTTTAATTAAACATTTTTTAAAAGATTTATTGTGATAAGAACACTTAACATGAGATCTACCCTCTTAAAAAAATTTTAAAAGTACAATACATTATTGTTGACTATAGGTACAATGTTGTGCAGCAGATCTCTAGAGCTCCTTTATTTTGCTTAACAGAAACTTCGTGCCTGTTGATTAATAAATCCCTATTTTCCCATCCTACAACACATGGCAACCACCATTATACTCTTCAATTCTATAAATTTGGCTATTTTTGATACCTTATATGAGTGGAGTTTTGCTGATTTCACTTAGCATAATAACCTCAAGGTTCATCCATGCTGTTGCTTATTACAGAATTTCCTTCTCTTTTAAGGCAATATAATTTATATACACATACACGCACAATGGAATACTATATATGTGTGCATATTTTTTTTTCTTTAAACATTCATCTATTAGTGGACATTTAAGTTGTTTCTACAACCTGAGTATTGTGAATAATGCTGCAATGAACATGGCAGTGTTAATATCTCTTTGAAATCTCATTTTCAAGTCTTTTTAGATGAATACCCAGAAACGGAATTGCTGAGTTATATGGTTTTTAAAAATTTTTTGAGGAACTTTCATACTGTTTTTCACAGCAACTATACTATTTTGCATTCCCACCAACACTGTAAAAGAGTTTAAATTTCTCTATATCCTCTTCAACATTTCCTGGTTTTTTGGTTTTTTGTTTGTTTGTTTGTTTTGTAAGGTGATATCTCATTGTACTTTTAGTTTGCATTTCTCTGGTGATTAGTGATATGTTTTCTTTAGACAAATGTCTATTCAGGTTCTTAACTTATTTTTTAATTGGGTTATTAATTTTTTTTCTATGGAGTTATAGAAGTTCCTTATGTATTTTGGAGATTAACCCCTTATCAGATATATGGTTTGCAAATATTTTCTCCTATAGGTTGTCTATTCACTCTATTGATTTTTTTTACTGTACTTTTTAGTTTGATGCAAATCCACTGCATTTTTTTGTTTGTGTTGCTTGTTTTTTGATGTCATATTTATGAAAGTATTGCAAGACCAATGTCATGAAACTTTGTAGCTTTCAGCATATAAGTCTTTCACCTCTTTATCCAAGTTTATCATATTTTTTTTTGTGGTGGGGATGCTATTGTAAATAGGATTGTTTTCCTAATTTTCTTTTTGCGTAGTTGTTACTGTGTAGAAATGCAACTGATTTTTATGTGTTGATTTTTTATCGTGCAACTTTACTGGATTTGTTTATTAGTTCTAACAGTTTTTTAAATGGAGTCTTTATGTTTTTTTTTCTATATATAAGATCATATTTGCAAACAGGTTCAATTTTATTTTTTCCTTTATGGTTTGGATTCCCATTGTTATTATTTTTCTTTCCTAATTGCTCTGGCTAGAACTTTCAACAGTATGTTAAATAGAAGTGAAGAGAGTAGGCATCCTTGTCTTGTTCTGATTGAAATAGTCACGAGAGAGTCTAAAGTCTGATATATGTATGGCCACCCCTGCTCTATTTTGGTTATCATATTTTTCTCCATCTCTTCATTCTCACAACACAATTCTGATAAGCTTGTCAGCACTCTGCATAAAACCCTTCACCAGCTTCCTATTACCTCTACAGTATAGAGTCTGTTTTAGATGGGATTAAAGTGGTCCAGGATTTTTTTCCTTTCTTTTGTTCCTTCTTTCTCCTTTTAAGGCCTTATGCTAAAATCTCACTTATCTACTTGGAGCACCTGAAAGGGGGCTTGTCACAGCTCTGCTTTGAGTGACTTCCTCTAATTTGTCATTAAAGTTTAAACTTCATTTTTCCTCCCAATCCCCCCCACTCCCAATGCAGCCTTGGAGAACTGACCTCTCCTCTTGTATTAGTTCCCTTGGGTTGTCATAATGAAGTACCACAGACTGGGTGGATTGAACAACAGAAATTCTCATAGATTTGGGATTAAAATTAAGGTTATCAATAGAGTCGATTTCTTCTAAGGCCTCTCTCCTTGGCTTACAGATGGCAACTTTCTCCTTGTATCTTCACGTAGTCTTTCCTTTGTGTGTGTGTCTGTGTTCTAATCTCTTCTTATAAAGACATCAGCCATATTGTATTTGGGCCCACCCAATGATATAATTTAACCTTAATTACTGCTTTAAAAGCCCTATCTCCAAGTATGGTCACAGTCTGAGGTACCAGGGGTTAGGGCTTCAACGTATGAATTTGTGAAGGGACACAATACAGCCCCTTAACAGTCCTTATACTCAGTATGGCATTATAACATTGTTTTTTTGGAATTAATGTTATAAGGAATGAACCCCTATTATATGTCTTTAGATTTTTAAGATATCCCTTGAGGATAGGAACTGAATCTTACTGATCTTTTTGTTCCCTAACTAGATGAGAGGAGGTACTCACTACATGTTTTAAAGAAGTAAACAAATCATCTTAAAAATGTGTGCATTTATTCTTTTTTTCTCTTATCTATTTAAGCTTCTTGAGGTAATACTTTTACAAAGAACAAATAATGATACACTACCAAGAAATATGCTCACTATACTCAGGTATATTTCTATACTAAAGGTAAATATAGATCATAATTGTTGTGGGAAATAGAACATGATCTCTGATATTAATGTACTCATCGCAAGTCTGTGAATTGATAATTTAGATAATTTGATGGAAGCATTTATTCTAAGGGTTATTCTCTTTGTTTTTTAACAGATGGACCATTTAAGAAAATTCTCAGAAGAGATTTGAAAGAAGAAATAAATAATCTAGGTACTCTAAAGTTTCCTGTTGTTTACAGATATTGTGATAGAATAACCCAGGATCTTCTAATTTTTTCTCATTCTAGTTAATTGATGTACATCAGGTAAAAAAAAAAAATCTGAGGATACTTCCACCTCTTACTTTCCACATAGGTAAAGCAAAATTAACCCACATTTACTTAGCATAGTTTTAATCTAAAGGAAATAGGTTGCTATCATATCCTTTCTCTATAGTTATAATAGAGTTGATTTTTAATTGTCTCATAGATTTTACTCTATCAGAGTAGCTGGTTTAGCAGTTAAGCGTAAGGCTTCCATTGAATTCTCACAAAAGCTAAATGTAATAAATTTAGAATTAAATAATAATAGCTAACACTAATTAAGTACTTACTATATACCAGGCATTGTGGAAGCCTCATACTCAGTTTTTCTTGATGAACACTCACACTATCACATGTAGTAGGTATTCTTATTACCTCCCTTTTCTAGATGAAGACATCAAGGCACAGAGAAATTAATCATGAATATTCCCAATATCATGGAGTAGTGAGTGGCACAGGCAGAATTCAGATCAGACTGATAGCAGAGTCCATTGCACTGATGACCACTATGCTCAACTCGACACTACTTCTTTTCTTTGGTATATTGACATGTAGGACCTAACCAGATTATTTGGAAGATGAAGCTGAAAAAACTGATTTTTATATACCACTTAAATTTCAGGTACATTATCAATAATGTTGATTATTGGAGGAGTAACAGGGTGCTTTAATAATGATGATGATAATAAAGTTTCCCTTCCCTGTTTCAGCAGGTACTTGCCAAAACAACATCTTTAGAAGGCATCATATAAAAAATAAAGTTTTTAGAATTAGAGACCAGATTTGGGTCTTGGCTTACTATTTATAGCTATGTGACCTTAGGCAAGTTCTTAATCTCCCTGAGCCTCAGTCTCTTCTTCTGCAAAATGGTGACAATTTCTCTCTGCCTTGCAGAGTTAGAAGAATTAAATGAAATTGTGTAGGTAAAGCAATTAGCTAGGAAAGAACTCAATAAACAGCAAATTATAATGCTTTATTCTCACCAAAACCGCACGCTGACCTATGCTAGATAGAAATTATAATCATTTAATGATGGCAAAGTGAGTTTCTGAAAATTGAACTGTCTTGCCAAGTCCAAATGGCTGGGAGAGGTGGGGCCACTACAAGTGTCAGAGCTTATATTCTGTGATCTAGTGGACTTTTGACTTTATGATACTGCCTCTTGGCTCCAGCCCTAGCTCTGCCGCCTAGCAGCTGTGCCCACTTGGAAAAGTCTCTTACCCTCTCTGTACTGCTATTTCTTTAACTCCTAAATGACAGAGAGGGACACAATGAGTTCTAATGTACCATTCAGTGGCTTTTAAGAAACCAGGAGGGCAACCTAAATTAAAGCTCTTGCTCTTCTATTTACCCACTCAGGCTTCATACTCAGTATGTCTTGGTCTAGTAAGTGTGCAGTGGAAAGAGACTGTGTGAGTGTTTTGAAACCAATCATATTCCATCAAAACGTGGTCTAAATAAAAAGGCCCCAGAGATGTTTTATGAAGAAAGGGCAAGCCTTCGGTAGTCATGATACTGTCTTCAAATATTCAAGGAACTTGTGATTATGTGATTTTTTCTGCACAAGAAAATTAATTCTTGGAGTACCAATAAGGGTACTTGTAATAGGAGTTAGATTTTGGTTTGGAAAATCTCAGGAAGAGTTTTTCAGCAATTAGATCTCTCTGAAATGAAACAGGCCTCTTGGGAAGGAAGCAATTTCCCATTCCAGGAGCTATTCCAAGAGGGACTTGTCGACTACTGGTACTATAGGATGGGGCAGGGGGCTTCCTGAGGTAAATCCATAGAACCTGAACCAGACTGGTGGTTGCCAGTGGTGATACGGAGCGGGGTGGGGTAGGGGTATGTGGAGTAACTGCTTAATGGGTAAGGGGTTTTATTTTGGAGCAATGAAAATACTTTGGAATTAGGTGAAGGTGGTAGTTATACAACTAACACTGAATTCTTCACTTTAAAATAATTTGTTATTTGAATTACATCTCAATACAAAGAAAGAAAGAAGGAAGGAAGGAAGGAAGGAAGGAAGGAAGGAAGGAAGGAAGGAAGGAAGGAAGGAAGGAAAGAGAGAGAGAGAAAGACAGAGAGAGAGAGAGAGAAAGAGAGAGAAAGAAAGAGAGAGGGAAAGAGAGAGAGAGAGAGAGAAAGAAAAAGAAAGAAAGAAAGAAAGAAAGAAAGAAAGAAAGAAAGAAAGAAAGAAAGAAAGAAAGAAAGAAAGAAAGAAAGAGAAAGAAAGAAGGAAGGAAGGAAAGGAAGGAAGGAAGAAAGAAAGAAAGAGAAAGAAAGAAAGAAAAAGAAAGAAGGAAGGAAGGGAAGGAAGGAAGGAAGGAAGGAAGGAAGGAAGGAAGGAAGGAAAGGAAGGAAGAAAGGAAGGAAGAAAGGAAGAAAGAAAAGAAAGAAAGAAAGAAAAGGCTTCTTGTAGGGGAGAGGAGTGGAGATCTCCTCTTTAAAAATAGGAAGATTGGCAGATAAAATCATCACTGCCTACTCACTCCCTAATCTGGACACTTGAGATAGATCTTAGAGAATGGGTAGTATTTTCACAAATAAAAGTAATGACTATTTTATGATGATATAGCAGCTTATATATGAAAAGGGGAAACCACAGACAGTTTATTATGGCCAGACCCTAGTAGGCCTGGAGGGAAATGTTCTTTTGAACTTCTAGATTATTTCCATAAGCAAACTAAATAACCTTTCCCAGTTCTACAGTAAGTCGATGGCAGAGATAAACCTGGATCCTTGGTCTTTTAACTTCCAGGCTCATGTTCTTTTCTACCAAATAAAAAATTGATTCCAGATGCTCCAGATCAACAAATTGGTCTTGTGTTAATTGTGCTAAGAGCTACAGTGTATTAAAAATTAAATCACCCATCTCAGCCTGGAATGCTCATGTAACCAACATGTTTATCTTTCAGGGCTCTACTTAGAACCAGTTTCTTGGGAAACCTTAGACCCTAAGCCCAAACTCTGATAGAACTGTTATTTTCCTTCCAATTATTTATCTCAAATATATTATTACACAGTCCTAATCATTCTTTTTTAGTAATGTCTGTCTCTCCCATTAATAATATCTAACACTTATGGAAAACCTACTCAGGGTCAGATTCTGTTCTAAGTTTTTCATAAGAATTAATTCATCAAATTCTTACCACAACCCTATGAGGTAGATATTTTATTTATTCCCCCTTAACAGATGGGGAAACTGAGGCAATTAATTAACTTGCTCAAGGTCGAAGAGCTAATAGCAGAGCCAGGATCCAGCCCAGCAGTTTGATTCCTGAACCCACACACTGAAGATCCCCAAAAACATCTACTGTTCTTATGCTTGCTTCCTCAACACTCGGCACAGGGCCTGCCAAGAGAGGACACACGCTAAATATGTCACATAAATGCAGGATCTAGATTCTAGCTCAGGAACCTGTCATATTTGTGTGGCCCTGAGCAAGTTGTTTGACCTGTCTGAAATCAACATTTATCTTAACCACCATATGTAGATTTGTAAATACCCAAATAATATCATGAATGTGAAAACAGCTTGAAGAAGATTGAAATTTTAAATAAATATAAATGTACAGGTTGACATAGTAAGTAGATTTCATAAATTATAATCTCCTAAATACTTTGAGAGAATCACAGATTTTAATTCAATTTTGGTCAAACAGCATTTTAAGAAAAGTTAAGCAACAAGTGCTTTTTCAATGACATTATTTGACCCGATGAGACACATTATTTGGTAACCATTTTTGCTGGTTTGAGTAACTTGCCAATGATGATGGCTAGTTCCTTTTTAGACAGAGGCTCCACATACGTCTTAAAATCTTTCTTAACTCTTTTGGAAAATGCTCAATTTTATTTCATTCAGGGTTCAGTTTTATAGATTTATAGATATTATTTATGCTTTCAGTTAAGGCCTCAAGTCTAATAAAAAGCATACTTAATTAACATTATTTGGAAATTAGTTTTCATTTTAAAAAGAATAATGGGGTCAATTTTGATTGGCTGCCCTAATTATAAACCCATTAAATAAATAATTACCTAAAGAAAGAAAGAGATTATGGTCTCCACATGTTTCTGTTAGAGTTAAGGGCCCTGGAGTAAGCCCTGTAATTCAGGGATCCAAACCTAGGCATTAACCCCAAATTCTGGCACCACAACCAAACTTTAAGATTTTTACTTAGCTCTTGGACTCCTTTGAAATTATATATATATTATGTATATATATATAATATATATATATGATGAAATATATATAAAAGAAAGTAGAGTCTTTCAGAGGCAAGTTCACTGACAGCTTTCATTCAACTCATATTTATCAGCTTTGACTCAGGTGTGATGCACTGAGGTGGAAGTGACTGCTGAAGCAAAAAAGCTACAGATAAATTCCGAAACACAGATGTAATAATACCCCACCCACGACATTGTTATCAATATATAAATTTCTTTTTTGCTACAACTGAAGATCATTTTGTAATAGTAAGGTCGGCTTGACCAAACTTGACCTGATACCCTGATTTCTGTGGGCTGGCCTCTGGTACTTGAGTTTGCATTGAGTATCTTCTTGGTGGACTGCTCATCCCTGGCCACTGATGGTCAGCGAAGGATTTCTCTTTTCTTGGCAGAAAAATTTATTTTTCCCCTCTAAGATCAAGGTCTTAAAATGAAATATTTAATATATAGTTTTATTAATTCTTTATGAAAATAGAATACCCTATAGTGCCAAAAATAATAATCTTTGGAAGTTCTGCACAATTCAACATCTTTCTCAGCATTCAATCGTAGGAATCTATCATAAATATTAAATGCAAAAGATGAAAATATTTTGTGCCAGAGACCACTAATAAATCCAGCATTCATTCTTTCTCTCCTCCTTATTATCAAAACCTAAATTTGAGCTGGCCACATTGCTGCCCAGTTTCCCTTGAAGCTGGGTACAGCCAAGACCCAAGTCTCTTGAGGAAATGTAAATTATATGAGACTTCCAGGATAGCTGCTGAAAGAGAGTTGATTCAACAGGGAGGTGTTCTTTTTTTTTTCCCTCTTTTTTTGCAGCCCTCAAATCAGAAACAGTAGTTGGAGCTCTGGCAGCCATCAAGGATCACAAGGTAACACAGAAGATGGAAGCCAGATGCTAGCATGGTGGGACTAAAAATGATGGCCCCTTCCTCTGATGACATGTGGAGCTGCCATTCCAGCCTTTGGACTTCCTTTATGTGAGAAAGAAATAAATGTTTATCTCATTTAAGCACCAATAATTTTGGTTGTCTATTATATGTGGCAAAACCTAATTAATTCTAAATATAAACTCATATTCTTTCCTTGGCTCTGCCTAGTTCCCCTATCATAATGCTCATCACGGTTTGGTGTGACTTTGTTTGATGGTCTGTCTTCAGCACTAGACTATAAGCTTCTTGTCTAGTTCCCCATTGCTTCCTTAGCCTCTAGCTCAGTGTCTGTCACATTTTAGATGCTCAAAAAACATTTGTTAAATGAATGACAGCAGGAGCACCTAAATCTCAATCCTCTCACTTCTCTTCCCCTTCCCTCTCCCTTTATATGTCATCTCAACTGCCAAACTTCTCCATCTGATGAAACCATCCTTTTTCTCCCTCCATTCCTAATTACAACCCAACCATCTCTCTACCTTATCCCAAGCAACTCACCCTCGACTCCCAACCATTCCCATCCCTGTTCACCACATCCCTCATTCATTCCCAAGCCAGGGATAGCCAGATGCACTCCACCAATTTCACAGGGTTGAGGACCTGACTTCTAAAAGGGAGAGCCGGGATGCTAATTTGTGCCTTCTGTCCAAGCACACTTGAAGATAAATCCCACGTGGCACCTGGGCTACTGTCTCAATGGTCGCCAGGGAATTCTGAGAGGCAATTTCATTCCTAAATCAGGGCCTTACAGCTCTCGAGGTGCCCTTTAGCCATGGTCTGGGCTGGGGCTTGGTACAAGCAGCCCTCTCTCACGTGGCAGAATTCACCCTCTGCCTTGTCAGAATCTCTGTGGTCTCAGCCCCAGGGTTTGTCCTTAGGACCTGGCGCAGTAATTGTTCAGATGAGAAAACCTGCCCAGGCAAGTGGAGAGGGCACCAGAGATGTACACATCAAGCTGCTTTGCTTCCTCCTCTGAGAATGGAGGAGAAAAAAAGCCTTTAATAGTTCCTACACTTAACTCAGCCAGATGACAGCCATCAGTCCCTAAAATCTTATTTTCCTAAGAGAAAAACACTTAATTCCCAAAAGTGCTTCTGCATATTCTGTAGGCAGAATGTTATTAAGACACTGAGTACATGTGATTTGTTAGGATCTGGCATCTACTTCTCCTTCCTTGTATTATATATATTTTAATTCTAATCTTTGAACTTCTGTTTCCTCCCTGGTCTGATAAACCTAATACCTTAGTCTGTTTCTTTTCTTCTTTATAGATTTTTTTTTAAATCATAGTAAAATATATATAACAATGTGTATCATTTTAACCATTCATAAATATATAACTCAGTGGCATTAAATACATTCACAGTGTTCTGTAACTATCAATACTTTATACCGAAACTTTTTTATCATCTGCAACAAAAACTCTGTACACACTAAACAATGACTCCCCCTTCTGAGCCTTTTTTTAAATGTAATTCTTTTTTTTTTTAATTTTTATCAGGAAACCTGCTTCCATCTTGGCTGTCCCCTGGACTCAGATTTTACTTAGGTACCTGTTTGTCAACAGGCCTCTTTGATGCAACCTCCTGCCTGGCCTCCTGAGGAATACATTCCAGGATGGTCCTACCTGTTATGACATGCTTTGTTGGACCCTTGATAATAGCTGCCTCTCTGGTCTTGTTTCTTTTTGAAGGTATCCTATTGTAGCTGACTACTAAAATGAATGCTCCTTAGAACAGATTAGAATATTGTCTATGCTACCTGTGAGAACTGGCCTACTTTTAGGTCATAATGCTTGACAGTATAAGTCTGCTGAAAATAACTGGGCTGTTCTGTTCTGACAGCCATCTCCTTCCCAAGCATTTCTACCTACTCATCCCTTTCCATTCTCTCAGTCCTCAGTCCAATATCTTCAGGAACTTCCATAATCATCCAAGAACCAAAGCCACTAGTTTGATATTACCTATAAGATAGGTAATATCTGTAGAGCTGGTCTCATGGGCTGTAATATCTACAATTGCACAGGGCCCAGTGCTTAGAAGGGCCCCACATTGAGTTTAATGCTCTATTATTGCTATCTTGAAATTATTAGGACAGTGAAGTCTGGTGGGACAGTGGTGTATGGGTGTGAACAGAAGAGGTATATACAATGCATGTGTCTGCTATTCCTTGCTACCTCATTCACTCAGAGCATTCACAATACCCCATGGACACAGAATTCCAGTGGCTCCACACAATGTGCAGAAGTTAGTGAGACTCAAAATGAGTATGAAGTGTTTTATGTATATGACTAAATAAGCAGGGCTACTCACAGCCCTTACAGGCCACATTTTTTTTTTTTTTGCAACTAGAACTTGTTTTGAATTAGAAAGAAAACAATAGCATTTCAAGAAATATAAACAATAGAGGAACCTAATCATATTCTTTCTTTCTCACGTTACTCCACTGTATTAGCCAATCACTTAAACTAAATATGATGACATAAAAAGATAGAGAAAGACAAGACAACCCATAGTTCCTTTTCCTTTCAGCCTTTCCTTATTCATTAATAAGCACAGCTAGAGAGTGTTGGTAGAATACACACAAACCAAGAATTAAAATACAAGCAGTTTAGTTAGATTTGTGCAGCATTTCCACTGTTCTGGTAAGAATGGAATATACATGCATGCATAAGGTCTGAAGTATAAATTGTGTAATTCTGGTGATTCCACATATGAATTAAATGTTCTTATATTTGCATTTAAACTGGCATTGCACAATTCAAAGATGAATGGTAAAATTCATGCCATTAATTTGAATTTTTAATTTTTCTTTATTTTGAATGACATTAAATAGCAAACAAACAAGCAAAAAAACATGAGGGAGAGACCATGGAAGGAAAAAAAGGGCTCTGTATTAGAATACCTTTAACAGCATTATTTTCTTACTTTTTGAATAAGCAGCTCTACATTTTCATCTTGCAGTGAGACCCTCAAATTGTATAGGTGGCCCTGGCAACTTCTTTCTACGTGATTCTGACCTTCTTTCCTTTCTCTTTTGCTTCCTTCCTTCCTTTTAGCCCTTTCTGATCATTAGTTTGTCTATAAAATGAGCATAATGCCAAATCATGCCAACTAACATCAAATGACTTCTGTTGCTGGGCAATCATTTTATTCATTTCTTACTTTCTTACTAACTTCCATGAAGCTATTCATAAAGCATTCTAGAGTAGGGGTGGGGAATGTAGGATAAATGAAGGAAAAGAAAATTATATAAAATTGGAGGAGCAGACTAACCACTTGAGAGGCTTGGCAGGTATTTTAGGGGAAAATTCCACTGAAATATTTTGATATTGGCTTTTTTTTCTACTAATAAAGATTTCTTTATGTTTGCAGGAAGAAAGAAAGGATTTGTTAAAGCAGGAGAGATAAGATACTAGAAATAATTAAGAGAACTTAAATGTTTATGTGATTTTTCAGTGCTAAGGGTTATCATCACATTTCACCATCCCTGTGAAGAAGACAAGGCAGGTGTTGTTGTCTCCAGGAAGTGAAGAAGCTAATTCTCAGAAGAGACGTAAAATGGGAAACCAGGGTTTACCACGTAAAGGCAGCAGGGGTTAGCTCGCTCTAGCTGTCAGCACCTATCATTTCCAGCCTGCTTTGGGGTGCTGTTGTTACGACCAGCAGATGGCGCTTTCAAGTAGGCCTCTGAGTCTGCTGTTCTTTAAGAAAAAATACACTTGTATATTAAAGTACATGTATTGATGACCAAGGAGCAAATGCCCATTAGTGGTATTAGTGAATGCAAGGAAACTTCATGAGAGCTGCATCTTTAGAGAAACAGCTATTCTAGTGTACAAGTTAACTATCGCTATGTAAAAGCTTACCTCTAAACTTCGTGGGTTAAAATAACAAGAAACATTAATTATCTTCATAGTTTCTATGAGCAGGAATTCAAGGAATGCTTAACTGGATTATTTTGGCTTGGATTCTCTCAGGAATTTTCAGTCAAGATGTTAGTTGGGCTGTGGTCACCTAAAGGCATGACTGGGGCTTCCTATAGGCTTCTTGAGTGTTCCTACTACATGGTGGCTGTTTTCCCCCAGAGCGGGAAACCCAAGAGAGGACAAGGTGGGAACAGCCATGGCTTATGTGGCCTAACCTCAGAATTCACACACCTTCACATTTTCTGTATTCTATTAGTCAAGTGATCCAACCTTGATACAATATGGAAGGAGATCATACAGAAGCATGAATACCAGGGAGGTCAGGACATTGGGGGCCATCTTGGAGACTGGCTACCACATCTAGCCACTGGATGAGTAGATGAGTAGATAAATATGGACAAGTAATAGGTATTAGAATTAGGTAAGAGAACTTATGTTGAATAAGAAGTAAGATTGTCTGGAAAATTGTGGGACGGTGGGGCCAAAGAGGGCATTCATGGACTGAGCTTGAACCATTAAGACAGTATAGGATATAGAAAGAACAGCTTCAGTGAGGTTATAAAACAGAGATGAAGGGAAAGTGGGCACCTTTCGTTTTGTCTCTTCTGGTTTTCTCTGAAGGAAATGTGCTTAACTGAATTCCATCATGAACACTTGATTTTCTCTCTTAGTCTTATTATTTTCCACTTTCTTCATACCGTGTACTCAGAAATTCTCTTATTTCATTACTGATTTAGTAATCTGGAGTAGCCTTTTGGGACATGCTATTCCAATCCACTACTCTGGTGACATATAGGAGTAGTTTAAGCAATAGGATATTTCTTCATTGTTCTTCAGTTACCATTTGGGACTTAAAAATATAAATTTATCCACCTTTGACTCTGAACCACTGCATTCCCTAGAAGATGGCTTATTACCTAGTATTCTCTGGCCCTTCCCACCTTTAGCTTTTTCAGGTAATCTCCCCAATCTGCCACTTGCCTGGGTTTTTTTGTTAATCAGTCTCACCCCAGCACCCTGTGAGGAAGGGAGAACCAGACCTAAGTCAGACTAATTCTTCACTTATGTCACATTTATTCCCACCTTTGAACATTTGCCTATAATTTACATAGTATGTAAATAAGAACAAAAATGTGTGGACCAGGCCATAAATTCTTGAAGAGTTTTTAAAATGGAGAAAGAGTCAAAGGGAAGGTAAGATTTCAGCCTGGCTTTGTATCTCTCCCTTTTCCTGATCCCAGCCCAAATTCCCATCTCTGCAAGTTACTGGATGTGTTCCCTGAGGCGAATCACTGTATTTCCCTGAGCCTCAGTTTCTTCCTTAGTAACCTGAAGGTAATAACACCCTTTAGAGTGGTTGTGAAGATTATAGACAATTTATATATGTTAATTATTGCAATAACTGATTCATGTTAAGAGCTAATAATTGGTACTATTGTGTTATAGTTTGATAAGCTCTGTAAAAGTTGGAAACATGCCCTCCATTTCTGAATCTCATATACCACCTATTAAAATGCACTGGAGTTTGTAGGTCTTGTTGAGATAGTGAATTAACACTTAGAACTTTCTTCTTAATTACTACATTAATTTCTGGGAAGTAATAAAATGCTTCAACAGCATCTTGCATAAAGTCGAGTGAGGAGGGGCTTTCTGAGCAAAGATCTTTTATAGCTTATGAGATAAAGTAGTAGAGTACACATAATCTGCTAACGGCAATCGATGCCAAAAACAGGAAAAAAAATTTAATACCCTCCATAAAGGATTCTGGTCTATGGGAACTTTTTGTGTTCCTTTGCTCATTAAGTTAGACTCAGGATGTACCAATTAGACAGACTTTTCAGAGGTCATTCATCAGATCCCAGACTTTTAATTGGTATCAAACTAAAAAGAAATGGAGGCAAAATTCTGCTGGTCTCAATGATAAAGACATTCTTCCATCCTGAGAGTCATGAGGCTGTTGGGGTTGTGTGCTGAAGTCAGAAGGGTAGAACTGTATTAAATATAGATCACTACAACCCTATGCACATATTAAAAATAAAGAGTAGAATATTATTAAACCAATAGTAATAATAGCAACTCTTTTCAGGTTCATGCTATTTCAGGTTCAAGTTTAGTGCCAAAGACTTTCTACATGTTTCATTTCATTCTCCCATCAGCTATATGAGGCATTTTATTATTTGATTTTATAGATGACAAAGCTGAGGTTCCAAGGTTTTGTTAAGTTGCCCAAGATCACATAGCTAATTAGACAGAGACAGAATTTGAATTTGAGCTTTCCTCACCGCAAACTATATTTTTTTAAAAATGAAATATATCAAACTTTTAGAACAGTACTGTGACCAACCTATCAAACACCAGTATATCACCAAACTTCACTGAATTATTTGTGAGAGAGTGCCACAGTGACTTCAGATGTTCCTTTAAAGCAAAAGGTAATAGAATGAAAGCACTCTATATACCCCTTTTTTACCCCAAATTCTCCTTCCCTTCCCAGATGTAACTACAATGCCAATTTAGTATTTACCTCTCACCACTGTATGTTTACGCTATTACTACCAATGTAGATGTCTAGAGACAATAACATTACTTTGCATGTTTTTAAATTTATATAAATATTATTATGCTCTCTGTGTCATTTTGCAAACTGGTTTTATTAGCCAGCATTGCATTTCATTATATGCATACACAATACTATATTTGTTGTTTTTCTGTTTTAGGTCGCTGCCAAATTTTTGCTATTACAAATAATGCCACAAAGAGCATTCCTATACTAGTATCTTAGACACATATGTGAATGTTTTACTGAAGTATATACCTGGAATTTTCACTCTTCCATTATCTTTTACAAGGCTTCTTGCTGTCTGTGTGAATTCTCAATGGGATATTGGGATAAAAGGTCTTGGATGTGGGATACAGGTACAGGAATGTGAAGAAACGGGCTTTTAGAGGGCTTGGTGTTGATAATGCAAGTCACTTTGGAGAAGAATTTTAATTTGTAGCTAAAGTAGTAGATCTTGGGCACAAGGAGGAGAGATTGATTTCTCCTTTGGCTTGATCATCTGAAAAACTAATTCCAGGCTGGACCTGCGGGTATTGGTAGAGAGAAGTGACAGGCATGATCCAAGTAAAACAAGAATATCTAGAAGAAGTTGTTTTGTGCTTTAAGTCAATGTTTTTTAAATCATGTGTCCAGAGACCCCAGGTTCCCCATTGAGCCTCTTCAAGAATCATGTAGGGGTGCACATGGGAGACAGGCAGATAGCAGAGCCACCCCAACCTGCTTCACTTGAAGCACCTCTACTCCATGTTATACACTGGACTGTAAGACTGTAAGACTTTGTTTCAATAACCTTTTTGTAACTCAATATCATTTAAAATCCACTTAAATATATAGGAAGACAAGTGACTAATGAGAGTTTTACTTATAAGGTCCCCCGATTGGATATAGTTTGTGCCCCAAGATTCCCTTTTCACGGGTATTACGTTTGAGCACTGAGTGGGCTGTGTTTTGCAGTGCTGGTAGCAATAACCCATGTATAACCCATGTTTCAGATGACACACCAAATTGAGAGTATGAATAGGTTAAGAGCAGTAGTGATAGTATTTGGCTGGCAGTTTATTATCGTTCTAGGAGCACCTTCATGTTGTGGTGACTTCAAAGAACACTAACAAATAATTCAGTTGCTTGTCCACAGTGAAAAACGGGAACACTCAGGCTGGAGAATCAAGTGGGACCCAGATCGGGAGGTGGCCTTGTGAAGTAAGTGAAGTCTTTGGTCCCGATCCGGAGAGTAGAACTAAGGTAGCATTAGCAGGAAGGTCAGGTGACCTCTGAAGTCTCTACCAGACCTAGCTTCTCTTTTAGAGATACGGATTTGTACAAAAGCCAAAAACTCCCCCAAAGTCAGCATTTTAAAATGTAAAGAAGAATCCTTCTCTGAGCCATGTTTAAAAGGCAGATAAAAAATTTAGTTAAACACCATTGAGAATCTGTAAATTTCTGAACTTTGAGTCTATTAAGGACCTTTGAGAATCATCATTTTTAAAAAAGCTACCAGAGAAACCAGTGGTTTGCAAATTCTCATTTATCAATATTGACTCTATAATACATGGAAACTTGCACTTAAAATACAAACATTATCTATGATGATGAGTATTCTCGCTTTCTCCTAAATATCTCTTCCCGAAAATCATGGCAAGAGTACTTTGTTTGTTTTAACTTGACCTATCTTTCACAACCCAGTTTAATCATTTTACAGATTTTCTTTGGAAACAAATGGGCTAGATAGACAATACTGGCATATTTTTACCATTTTAATAACATAGGTAGGAGATACTTTTGGTGAAATTTATGTCAAATTTTTTCCTAATGAATTCAGTACTAAAGTATTGGTAAAGTAAAACCTTATGAGTTCAAAGCAAGGAATGCCAATGTGACCATAAAATATCTGAATTATAGAATATTTAGAGAAATCTGTTTTATTACTTTAAAATAGAGTACTTATTATATACTAAGTTAAAATGAGTGCTAATAAAAGGAAAGTAGTAAATAGAAAATTTTCTAGTGAACATAAAAGATAAAAATCTTAAAGATAAAATTATATTTCATTCTAAATTAATTACTAGACTCATTTGTTATAGGAAGATTTGTTTTTCTCAAGCTCTTATATTAAAAATTTTTAAATCCTCACCAAAAGGTATAACATAAGTTTATTTTTAAAAAAAGAAAGTGTCTGAATGAATATAAATTTGTATTTGGAGTATATGAATTAATAGATATTTGGATGATATTCATTTCCTACTAAATATTAAAATATTTAACTGGTTACTTATTTTCTAAAGAATGATGCTGGCATGCTCAACATGGCATTTTCATTGCCAGTCATAATCTTTTCTCCAGCTAATATTCAGCTTCTTCTCTAGATTGGGATAGTCCAAGGAACTATTTCATAGACCGTTACAAATCCAGCTTATTCTTTGGCCATTTCCAGTGCCAATGACACTACTGCTCAGGACTTCTCTGGAAAGACCACCTAATGAGCCCTGTCTAAACCAAGACAAGGCTAAAATCACCTCGGTTTGAAACTGACTCCAGGTGGGTCTCCATTGGTATCAGAGTGGATCTATTATAACTATGCTCACAGATGATATAATAATATCAGAGCAGTTGCCCTGATGAAAAGAGGAAAGGCCAAAGGCAACGTGACATTGATTTCTAGTTTTATGCCATTCATCATAGTGCCAAACTATCATGTTAGAATCTCGTTATTTGTGTAAATTAAAATAAACTCTCTAGGTGTAAATCTTCACAAAATATCCCCTGTCTTTATACCTAGGCATTAGAGTTCAGTTTCAATTCCAATTTTATTTTTCCTACTTAGAAGTCCCTCTTTCTGATGTTAATAATTAACCAATAAGCTAACTTACCCAGATTCTTTAAGCTTGGTTTATTTAAAAGGAGAGTAATTTCAAGGTTATATTCATGGTTTACTGCTGTCTCCAGCCATGGGCCTTCGTGGTATACTTTGTTTTTTAATCTTTCTGGGGAAAAGTTGGGGACAGGAACAAACGTAAGTAAAAGAAGCTGTTTTCATTTTTCAGTGTATCTTAGTTATGGTGAGTAAAAGATAAATTCAATTGACTTAATTTGAAAATAACTGTCTACTTCTGAGAATATCAAGTGAATGGTCTCATCTAGTCATGGAATAGTCATGGAAGCATTTTGATTTGATGAATAGCTAACAACATGACAACTTTTAGGGATTGTTATTTATTTTTTTAACAATGTAAGTGATTACTCAAATTCCTCTATGGAAAAGCACAAAATAGACTCAAGATACTAAGCTTTCTTATCATCTATTGCTTATTTGTATTTATTATATAATTTTCCATATATTGTGCATAGCAAAGCAAGGGTTACTTGGGTGTTTATTCTAATACAATGACTTGAAAAACTTGTTGAAAAACTTGAAAAAACTATTATAATTACTTTTATATTTATGAACTCATTCTTCACAATTTTTAGTGTTATTGAAATACATATTTAGAAAAAACATTATAGTACTGAAGGAACTGGAGAGTATCTAATTGAACCTACTTATTTCACAAATAAGTGCAGACAGAGGAAGAGACTTGCCAAAGGTCACACTGCTAGAGAGAGACAGAAGTGGGACTTATCTTAAGGACTCCTCTTTACCACTTTAATTTTTTTTGGTTTGTCATAAATGTATCCTTATAAATATGTAAACTATATTATGAATATAAATATATACTTAGGATGTCATAAATTTATAGCACTTTCTCACTCATAATTTCATTTGTTTATATTGCTACAGTCATCCCAGTACCGCTAGTGTTTTTATATATTCTTTTTTGAAGGTGGCTGAAGTTCAGAGAAATTGAGATAAGTGACCTCAAATTAGTGGCAGAACTAGGACTGGAACCTGGGGCCCCTGATTCTGAATTCTTTCCACTACTTAATAAGCATTGTCTCTCTTTCTCTCTCTCAAAAAAAAAAAAAAAATGAGAGTGTACCATTTACAAGGCCATCAGTTCATTAAATTAATAAATTTAAGTAATTGATTCAATAAAAATTTATTAGCACTTATCATGTGATAGGTACTAGAGATATAGTAGATGGTATAACACTTGCATTCTAGTGAAAGAAGCAAATAATGAATAACTGAATGAATGAATCAATAAAGGAATGAATAAATTAGGTCAGGTAGTTATTAGTACTACAAAGAAAAAGATAAGGAGAATAAGAGGACAAAGAAATGACAGGGAGCCATTTGAAAAGTGTGGACAAGTAGGGTTCTTTAAGGAAGTGGCACTCAAACACAGCTTGAAGGAAGTGAAGAAACAGCCTTGCAAATATCTGGGGAAAGAACATTCCAGGTAGAGGCTAAAGTGACATTTTTGCCCCTCTGCAAGCTCAGTGGCCTGATACTCTGCAACTGCTGAAAGAAAATAAGAAAAATATGAAATTCTTTATACAATTAGATTGTGCTACTGATAAATCAGTAAGAACCAAAATCTGCACGAAGGGTGGTTCCAGAGCCATCTTTTAGGAACTTGTAAACACTGAATATTTTATGTTTCACCACCACCACTACCACACAGACAATTTAATATTAGAACAATACTAAACCGAAAAATATAAAACTTCTAAGAATACTAAAAATAGCTTTTTTCTAGATTTGTACAACTTTTGATAAATTCAGTGTAGTATAGCAATTGAAAATATTAATTCAAGAAACAGGATGTTCAAGATCAATTTCTAATTCTATAACTTATTAGCTGTACGACCTTGGGCAAGTTGTCAGTTTCCTCATCTGTAAAATGGGGATAATAACAATATCTTTCTCAGACAGTGGTTATAGCAACAGAGTTAGTTTGCATATAAAGTACTCAAAATGGTGCTTAGCACATTGTAAAGTTTCTGTAAATGTACTTTATTATTGTCAAAGCTGAAGTTTTCTTGTTTTCTGCTGTTTCTGGGTAAGCACATGGGTCAGATCATGGTTGGAAATCTGGAGTTTTTTTCCTCTCCTCTTTCCTTTCTTCTTTCTTCTCTTTCACAATTTGCCTATAAATGGTTCTAAAGTAGTTGTCATGTGGAATTGCCCGATGTTTTAAAGGATTTAATTGCTTCCAAATTAATTTCATTGTTCTAGAGACTTGCTGATTTGAAAAGACTTTTTAAATGTGTAATGTTGAAAGGATCCTGCAATAATTCTACTAGTTGGGGTGATGGGTTGTTCAGCCTCATGAATTAGTCAATCATTATGACCTTTTGAGATGAAACATGTTTTTCCATGTAATAGCATAAGTAGCTCTCACTATTCGAACTATATACTTTGTGATATATAATTAATAAGCTAGTTTATAAGTTTTCTTTTAATAAAACAATGAAAAAACCCAGTCATTTAAAACATTTTTATTTCAAAACATATATAGATTCATTTCCATTCTTGTATAAATCACATGAAAAATAAAACTGTGGGGACAGCCTATGGTTGTGAACAAAGCTTGTAACTTTGATCTCAACTGGACACATAACAACCAAGAGAGACCTAAATATAAAGATCTGCTTCATTCACTTATAAGAAAGGTGACCTTAATCAAATAACCTCTTATCAGTTGTAAAATAAGAAAAACAGTAGTATCTATGTCAATTACCTGTTATAAAGATGAAAAGAGTTGTATATAAAGTGCTATATAGCCTCTCATATATGGCAACTACTCAATCATTGTTTTCTTTATTGTATGATTGTGATTATTCCTCTTCAAGGACCTTGATCACTACTTTCATTTTCAAGTGCATTCCCCCAAGCTCACTTGTATTCTATCATTTTTAAAAAATACACTCACTAGTATAACACAATACTTCTAAGATTACCTCCTTTCAAATAATTTAGTGAAATTAATGAATCTCAATATTTATTGAGTACTAAGCATGCTAAGTGCTTTCGTATACATATTCTCATTTCAGCCTTACCTAAGTCTGGTAGAGAAGATGGTATTTTCTTAGGTAAGTTATTTTAGTCTCAGAGAGGGTTAGTGACTTTCCCATGGTTACTCGGCTAGGAAATGGCAGACTGGAATTCAATCACAGTGCCTATGCTGCTTTTTTCCTTCACTGGGCAAAAATATTAAAAGCATTGACCTTATTTACATGTTCCAGTCAACACTTAAAAATCTTCCTGTGCTGCAGTAGCTTAGAGAAGGTGCCATTACTTTCTAAATGTTAACTGAATCTCCAGCTCCATTTTTCAAGTCCTAATTCCAAGCTATTGCTTCTTGGAAACTATATTGAAATGATCATATGTCACAAATAAATTTTAATTTAAAAATATCATTTTCAAGTTGAGAATATGTGCCTATTTTACATTGAATCTCTCAATTGAGACAAAAAAATCAGAAGTATAACAAAATATGTTATATAGAGATACTACTGATCCTTTTCTTTTTTTGTTTCAACAGGTATGTCCTTTCAGCACCAAAAGTATTTCATGTTGGAGCATCTGAAAATATTGTAATTCAAGTTTATGGATACACTGAAGCATTTGATGCAACAATATCCATTAAAAGTTATCCTGATAAAAAATTTAGTTATGCTTCAGGCTATGTTACTTTATCTGCAGCAAATAAATTTCAAAACTCTGCAATCTTAACAGTATGTATTTATCTTTTATTTTATTTATATATACACAATATTCTCAATAAAATGTGTACAAAGTTTGAATATTGATAACATAGATCATTTATACTGTTATACTTCTGTATGATTATTAGATGTCAGTCACAATGCTAATATGAATGAAACATGAAATTCTAAATAGGAGAGCTGTGTCTGCTCTATAAACAATGCATGTAAATTGTAATGTTCTTATTGGAAAGTAAAATTATGCTATGTAAATAGTATAATGTAAAAATATTTGGAAATGAATTGAAAATACTTGGTGAAAATTATCAACACAAAAAAATATGAATATGCATAGTGAACTGTAATGCATTGCCTACATAAAACCCATAGATACTTTTGAAAATTTGTTTGTTTAAACTACAATATTCTACAATTATAGTTTCCAAAACTAATAAATTTTTGATTACTGAAGTAAATAGCTCTCACTGACAATTCATAGTTAATAGAAAAAACAACCTTGATCAAATAACTTTTCCTTCTGTTAAGATACTATAGTATAGCTTGGTTAGAAAAGAGTTTGCAACTCATTTTTTATTAAAAATTCTGACAACTAAAAATAATTTTCTAGACTTATTATTTATTCAGCCAAGTGGATAAATATAAGCAAAATGTTATTTTAAATTCTAATAAAAATTCAAAATCAAGAACCAAAATAAAAACTTTTAGACTTGAAAGGGATTCTGGGGTTCATTAAGATGAGTATTTCTTAAAAGTGAGTTCTTTAAAAAGGAATTAAAATATGAAGTTTTATAAAGAGCTTAAAATTAAAATTATATTGATCTTTAGTATTTTGAATTTATTTTGTAAATTTATTTTGATTTTATAATTATATAAAAGCCAAAAGCATAAGAAGATTATACCTAGGTTTAGGTTTGTACATATTTAAGTAACATTGTAATAAAAAATAAAGTTGTTTTATATTATAAATAATGAAAAGTCAACATTGAGAGTCCTCTAGAACCTTTTATCCTTTAAATACTATATGTACATTACTCAGTTTGAGAACACTGATCTAAATAAATTCTAACCAAATGTAGGATTTATTATTAATGTTGGTGGTAAATACTCTAATCTGTTAAAAAATACACTTATTAGGTTTATTAAGAATTAATATTTATTTACCAAAATTGTTATTTTCAGTAGACACTCTTATACAATGCAACTCATAGTAGCCACTAGCCACATGTGGTTGTTAGCTTTAAATTTAAATCAATCAAATTTAACAAAAATAGAAAATTCAGTTTGCAGTCAGTTAGCCACATTTTAATAGCCACATGTAACTGGTGGCCACTGTTTTGGACAAAGAACATTTCCATCATTACAGAAAGTTCTATTGAACAGTGCTGGCTTAGATGATTAATTGGAAAGTAAATTACAGGTGGAAATCATAAAGATTGGTGTACATATTAAGCATTTAATTTCATCTTAACATTATAATGTATCTTTATTTGCCAATTGTTTGATGTGCTGCCAAGATATTTTCTTGAAGTACAGGTCTACTGATTGGAAAGTCAGATCTTATTATGTGTCACACCTTTAACGAATCATCTTTGTTCTACACTTTCGGTTTCTTTAAAGTGGGAAAAGACCTTAAAGACACCTGCAAAACAATTTGAGTGCAGAATCTTTATAGCATTTTAATGTTTTCCAAACTTTTACAGTACTCTCACATATGTAATTCCACAGCAGTGGAATTTTAGTGATTAACTTTTATCCCATGTATCCAGAGCCTAAGTCTTCATAGAAGCACTCTTCTTTTATTACTTCTTATATATTAGACATGTATATCATGCAATGTACAGTGGATAATTACAATTACTTACAAATATTGGAAAGCATGCAGATCAACTGGTGAAGATAAGTGCGTAGATAGAATACAAACTGTCCTAACATCAGTCAGAATGTTGAACTGAGGGAATGGAGAACATGGGCTAATCCAGCAAGCTGATGAAGTGAAAGTTTGTTAAGAGAGCTTCTACAGCTTATACAGTTTTACTAAATGCATATAACATTTAAGAAACACAGAACCAAAAGACTTTTAATTTCTTAAATCTAAATTTTGATTAACACTGCAGGGCTTTGGTCAAAATTCATTTACTATTCTGGTTCCTCTACTTCTTTTTAAATGACTAAATAAACGTAATAATTTCTCCTTCTAATGAGATTACCGTGGTAGTTAGAAAGTCAACATGTTTTATAACCTTAAAATTATTATACTCTTCCATTAACATTTTTCTGTTACAGATACAACCCAAACAATTATCTGGAGAACAAAATCCAGTTTCACATGTGTATTTGGAAGTTGTATCAAAGCATTTTTCAAAATCGAAAAAAATGCCAGTAGCCTATGATAATGGATTTCTCTTCATTCATACAGACAAACCTGTTTACACTCCACACCAATCAGGTAAAGTAAAGTATGGTTCTTTCCCTGGGGCAGACAATTGATAGCATATTGTACAGCTTTATAACACTTGAAATTAAATGGAGACAGGTTTCCAACTTGTTTAACAGAGTTTTAATTCCCAATGATGTTTTACTTATAAAT
The DNA here is from genome assembly GCA_004027375.1 of Macroglossus sobrinus. Lineage (NCBI taxonomy): Eukaryota > Metazoa > Chordata > Mammalia > Chiroptera > Pteropodidae > Macroglossus > Macroglossus sobrinus. The sequence goes on along the minus strand of PVKZ01002310.1, from coordinate 107,625 downwards.
ACCATTGTAATTTAAAATCGATGCTAAATAAATAATTAAATAAAATTAATTTTAAGTTTAAATTTAATTTAAATATAAAATTTTAATTCATATGGAAATTGCAAAATCAGTTATTTCCATATATAGAAGAAAACTTTTTAAAAATTGTGAAATGTCATATTATACTTTATTAATTAAACAAGTATAAGATGTAATTGCAAATATAATTTTTACAATGGGAGGGAGAGTTTATAGTTTTGATAATGATATCATTGGTGAAGAACAGAGGAAGGGAGGCAGGACAAGCCAGTTTTGTTGGAAAACTTTCACATAGTACTTACTAAATGTTGATTGATGTTGATGAAAGTAATGGGGTAAAACAGGCCTACACCATTACCATTTCAGCAGGGCAACCAGTTATGATCACCTCATACAGGAAAGACCTAGAGAGGGTGGGATATTTCTCTCAGCTTGGCCAGAATATTATTGTTAGAATAGTACCATCTTTTGACTCCAAGAAGATGATGGCTTGGTATACAAGGAGATAGTCTCTGCCCATAAAGTTTGAGCCCTTTTGAACATAATCATATCCAGAAACAAGTGTACCATTGCCCTGTCCTCCTTCTGTATGATAGTATGTTTTATTAATTTGGTCTTATTAACACTACCAACCACTTAGGGTTCTAAGTCTTTGTCCATTAAGTAGACTGATATTCAGAGCCTGGGATCTTTCTTAGCTATCAAACTTTTCCTTAACAGCCACATCTACTATTTCTCTATCAGGACTTTATTGTAAGAAGACATGGTATCTTCATCTGTTCTAATCATAGAGGAAAACTGGAGAACTTTCCTCTAGTTTCCTTAAAGTGGATTCTGGAGCCAAACTATCTTGTTCAAATCCCAGCTGGGGCTGTAATTAGCTTTGGGACCCTGTGCAAGTTACTCAAACTCTCTGAGCCCCACTTTCTTCATCTATAAAATGGAGATAATAACAGAATTTACCTCATGGAGTTAGGAGAATTAAGTGAATTCATATGTGTAAAGCACTTAAAGCAGTGCCTAGCACAGAGTAGGCATTAGGAAAGTGTTTTCCATTATTATTTAATCTGTGAAGTAACACAAAGCCTTAAGTACACAGAAGAAAAAGAATTATTTAAAAGTAATCCTTTTAAAAATTAATTAAACCTTGCTATTTATAGCTCTAATGTCTTGATCCACACATTTAATCTAACAATCCTTGAGGGATTTTTAGTATAAGCATCTTTAGGATAAAGGCTTAAGTCTTCAAGGCTTTATCGAATAAAAAAGGCTTTAGAATATTGACCAAAATACTTCAATTCCATACAGCCTGTATCCTGCCTCCCCCCTCTAGTTTCATCACCCACCATACTCCCCCTTGTCTGTGAACACCAGCCAAATTGACCTCTTTTCAGTTGCTTTCTCACACTATTTTCTCATCCATATTAAGACCTGTATACTTCTACCCGGTACATTCATGCTTCTCCTTTGCCATGTTAACTCCTACTCAACCCTTACATGTCATCCCACAGAGGGCAGCCTTCTCTGACCTCCCTGATGACACTCCCCGAAAGGCAGGAAGTGTCCTTTGTAGTGCTTCCCAATACTTGTGTGATCATGTGTTTGCCTCTCTCCTCCACTCCATTAGAAGACTTTTATGTCTGATTTGTCTCACCACCATATTTTGTGGCTAGCATTGTGCCTGCTCATAGAGGCACTTGATATGTTTAAAAAAAAATTTATAAACCATATCTCTGGCACACACACAAAATTATTGATCTTGTCTCTGCTACGCCATTGCTGTGAAGACAAAATTAATTTTTAACCTAAACACAAACTGGTTAGAAAGTAGACATGTAATAGTTGTAGAAATAATAATTATAACAAAATAAAAATAATAATCATTTATTGATTAGTTATTATGTGCCAGACTATGCAAAAGTTTTGTCACATTTAGTTCTCACAACACTGTAAAGCAGTCCTGTTTTACAGATGAGGGAACCAAGATTTAGATAAATTAAGTATCATGCTCAGGATCACACTAGGAAGCGGCAGAGGCAGGAGTGAAACCAAAGTTTTGTACTCTAGAGTCTGAGCTTTTGTGGCATACTGCCTCTGATAACATTCCAGTGATGCTGAACCGGGGATGTTCATAACAGGAGGAAGGATTCAAGGTGGGAGATAAGGGTGAGTTTAAGGGGACAGCAGGGTGGGGAGGATTTACTGAACAACTTGGCTTAATCTTAATGTCTCCATGAAACCAGTTTAGAGAGTTTAATGTGGCTTCTTATGTAGAGTTTTTGCATAATACTGACTCTTTAAAAGGTTTATGGTGCCATTCAGTTTTATTTTGTGGATGAAGATTTGGCCGTGAAATATTTGAGCATCAGTAAAACCCAGGAGAAATTATGATTCCTCTTTGGAACTACATAAGCATGTCTCAAGCAGCTATGAACTAAAAGCAAAGCAGATGCAATTGTTTAAAAAGTGGGGATCTTTTAACTGAAAGAAAGAAATGGAAGAGAACTAATTACCAAGCCCCTGTCATTATTCTTTTAATAATGAGAACAACTGTAGGATCTGGCTCAATAAATATAACAAAACCATACAATTCAAGGATGCCTTTAGCAATAATAAGAGCTAATTTGGGGCCTTATTGGAAGAGTGTATAATGTCTAAATCAAACTATCTAATTTCCCATTAACATCTTCAACTCTAATATATTATATGCAATATATTATACTCCCATATAACCGTTTGGCAGACATTACTATTTTGCTACTATGAAATTCTTGGTAAACAATGGTCTAATTGTTTAGATACACCTAATTTTGTATTACATATATGTTCCAAAAAAGTTGTATGTAAATATAGCTTAATAAAGTAAACTGTACTTTAAGTTTACTAGAAGCAACTCTTTAAAGGAATCCAAGAAGATTCTCTTTAAAAGAAAAAGTCTTTACTAATATATACATATCTGCAAACTAACTTTTAAAAAAATATATGGATTTTGGTGTATTGACTGTGTATTGATTTTTTTTTAAGTGAGATTCATCTCTTTTAAGGCTGATTATTGTGAACAGTCAAAATACCCTGGTGTTTAGCAGAGTTTTTAATAATATCAATTATTCTTACAGTAAAGGTTAGAGTTTATTCACTGAACGATGACTTGAAGCCAGCCAAGAGAGAAACTGTCTTAACTTTCATAGTAAGTATGTTATTTATTTAAATAACAATTTAATTCATCTTCAGGACAAGATACATTATTCTGTGACCCTGCCCTAATACTACATGAACTTATTCATTGCTCAGTGAATGGTGATTGATTACTTTTTTAGTATAACATCATAGGTCTATATCCCCATAATAGACATGTATAAAAAGCTCATGAAAATTAAATCTAGATATTTTATGCTTTGAACTAAACCACTTAAATAAATCTTTCCTTATTTCTTTCTTAAAGAATATCAATCAATTACTAAGAATTAATTGAATATCTATTATATATAAGATTTTTTATTTGTACAATTCAAGATAAAGAGTTACAACCTGTGGTACTTACACTTAAGGAGCTTAGAATTCAGTAAATAACATACTAACACATGTAAAGAATAGTGCTAAACCATGAGATAAAGATTAGGAGTTATTGACATTTTATCAGCCATGACACATGTTACAGATGATCTGTACATGTGCAATATACTCTCATTGTCTTATTTAGTTTGTGTCACAATCCTACAAAATTTTTATGGGGAAATAACTGCTCACCTATTAACAGTAGGCGTGAATTTGCCGGTTTATAACTATGAATTAAAGCTGAATTAAAGCAGGAGTCCAGGAGCTGGGAATCTTTTCCTTGGAAACACAAGATTTGAGTTTAGGAGAATACATACACATATATGAAAAGATACTAGAGAACAAAACCATACTAGAGTATAAACCAAACAAATTGTGCCATAGAACAAAAGACACATGAGCTCAGAGGGAAGAATAAATGGAGGTGAGAATGAGTGTTGATATAATCTTCTGGAATAGGTAGAGGAAAATTTGAGCTAGATCTTAGAGAATGGAATAGCCATAGGTTTTTAAAAAGTAATGAACTTCCCATGTAAGATATAGCATGAGTTTGACTATAGTGGCAGGAAGAAATAAAAAATGCAGCTAGTAAATAAACTGGCTGGCTGATGTAAAAAGTCTGGAAGAAAACTGAAAAGAGGCAGTGTCGTCAGCTCAAGTGCCCTTTTTCTGTCTAGAAAGTACTAGAGGATGTGGACAGATGTTCTTTATCTCACCTCCTATGTGTCTCCATGGTTAAACTTGAGTGATGCGGAATCCTGGCACCACACAAGGAAAAGTGAATGCCAGTAGTCTTGTGTAAGAGCTGCCCCCAGAAAGAGAAGATTAAGGAATCTGATCCCAGACAGTGAGGGATCAGTAGGCAGGAGGTGTCCTGAAAATAGTACTTGAGAGAGATCAGAGAAGCACTCTGCATGAAGGACTGCAGAGATAAAGAACAGCCCAGAAAACATTTAGCTACCATTCTAATGTTCAAAATAGATCTTTGTAACTCAAGAAAAAAAATCCCTTAATATCCCGACCATGAATTTCACAGTCATGATATATGATGGTAAATTTCTGGATTAAGGCCAAAATGGACCTCTATATGTACTTCAAAGAAAGTAAAAATCCTCATTTCAATAATTTTCAAGCCCACCCATAAAAGGAAGTTTATGGGAAAGCTTTATGGAAATTTTAAAGTTTGTTTAACTATTTTGAAAGTTTTATCAGGCTCAAAATGTCCATGCTGCACAATTATAAAATGTCTAGCAAATAAATTCATTTATAGTATATTTGCTTTGGAAAACTTCAAATGAACAAATATGAAATTTAGATTCTGATATCTGTAAAGCCTGTAAGTTCACATTTTGTTAATTATAACATCAATTATTTTTACACATATTTTTAGTTTTACAATAGAGAGTTGAGTCTCTTCTAGATAACTGAGACCAGGATACCTGGAGGTGGATTTATACCTTCGAGTGTATGTGTGTGTGTGTGTGTGTGTGTGTGTGTGCGCGCGCGCGCGCGCGCGCGCAAATGTATGTGCACACTCATGGCAGGAGATGGAGGAGAGGTTCAAAATTAGGGAAGGAAGTGGCTTAAATGAATCATATTTTTTTTCCACAACACTTAAATGACCTTTTTCCTTCATATTTAATTGGAAAACATGGATATTTGCGAGTAAATATTTCTGTAGATCAAAGATAATATAATCAGTTAAATTTTTAATGTGGTTTACATGCTTTGATGTTGTTTGCTTTTATTCAAAGGATCCCCAAGGATCAGAAGTTGACATGGTAGAAGAAAATGATTATACTGGAATTATCTCTTTTCCTGACTTCAAGATTCCACTTAATCCTAAGTATTTTAAATTATTTGTTTTAAAGTTTTCTCTAAAAAACACATCTGGAACTTTTGGTTGTAAGGCAGATCACCAGTCAAACAGAGCCACCTAGTGTTAATGGGGGTGTCCGTGTGAAAGAAATGAGGATATGTAAAGTCTTTTAAAGTCTAATGAGAAGCTAGGTCCAGTTTCTGGCAAAACAGAAACAAACCCTCCCAATACTTCTCACCAATCCTCATTACATATAGAAGTTAATATCTGAGAGAGGCAAAAATAGTCCCTAGGTTTTTTTTCATTTTCATTAAAATCATCAACTTCGTCCCTTTAAGGAATCTAATAGACAGTCTAAAAGGCTGGTGTGTCCCATACCTTGATCTGAGAGTTGGTTATAAAAATATTGGTCCTTTGCTGCATCAACTAGTAAAGGCAGATTTCAAGAGAGGAGGTGTTCTCAGAGCTATTTCTTCCATTTGGCCTCATGTTAAAGGATTTAAAAATATGTTTAAACAGAATCCAATGTAATAAATATTCAGTAAACACATTCCTGGTATATGAAAAGTACAATGGGAATGAGAGAAGAAAAATAGAAACGCAAATTCACACTCCTTGCCTTCAAGAGTAAGACAAATAAGATAAATGAACGTATGAATGGCTACAGTATAACTTTAGGGCAAAATCTTTGAATGGTCATTTTTAGTCTGCTCTCTACAAGGGAGTTTACAGTCAATTCACTGTCCTGAAGATTGTCTAAAATTTGGATAAAATTGGAGGATTTAAATAATTTGGATAATATTTAAATTTTATACTTTTTAAAAATTACTACATGCTCTATAGTGCAGAATTGAACCTATGTATAACTATTATCATTTCTCCAACTTCATTTGTACTATTTGTTCTATGACAAATTATGTGTCAGCCATGGCAGCCTCTCATGGCCAGTTCTTTCCTGCCCCAGTACCTTTGCACGTGTTGTCCCCTCTGCTTAGAATGTGCTTCACTTTGCTTCACAAAACTGGCTTCTTCTCATTCTGTAGGACACAGGGTAAATGCTCCCTTTTCAAAGAGGCTATCCCTGGACACATGATCCACTGTAGTCCCTCTCTTCCTTTTATTCTCTTGTCTATTTTCTTCATGGCACTTATCTCAATTTTGTAATTATTTATTTATTTGCCTTTTATTCGCTTCTAAACTGTAAACTCTTGAGGACAAGGGTCATAGTCACATAGCTCATTGTTATATCTCCAGCACTTCATCATAATGGACACACATGATAAATATTCAGTGAATTAATGATGATTTGTCATCATCATTATTGCATATCCAATATGCAAGCTGGATATTATTTTTTCCATTTCATGAATGAGGTTAATCAACTTGCCCAACTCCAAACTGCTAGTAAATGGAAAAGTAAAATTTGAACTCCCATCGACTGGACTATTAGCTTTATGAAGACAGGGACTTTTTTATCATGTTCATTTTTTATTTCCAGTGCTCAGTAAATATTTTTGATTGAAGGTTGTTAATTAAACTCAGGTCATTTGCCTCTTTAAACACACCATATTTTGTCTCCATTCATAGCTTCTTTTATGTGATGTGTGAATTTTATCATCTGGATGAGTTTGATCTGTACTATATGTTTCTAGAGACATTATTATGACTTTCTCATTATAGTGTGGATTTTAATATTATGTTAGTATAATTAAGCTCCAGGACTAAGTAAATTCTCAAGTAGCATTAGTTTTTCAAATCAAAGCTATTGACAATATTGAATAAAATACCTGAAAAAATAACATATGAAAAACTACTAAACAATTTCTATTATTCTGAAAACACTCAATTATTTCTGTGTATTGCTTAAAAATCTGTAGCAAATATAAAATATATTACTTACTTTTCCCTCCTTAAAACAGGAATTGATTAGATTTACTTTAGGTGAATTGAAGATATTTGATGACTTCTGTAATTTTAAATATTGTGCTTTCACAGATACGGTGTGTGGAAAATTCAAGCTAAATATAAAGAGGACTTTTCAACAACTGGAACTGCATATTTTGAAGTTAAAGAATATGGTAATTTCTGACAATAAAAGTTTACCTATAAAGAGTTAATAAATATTTTTGATTGAAGGTTGTTAATTAAACCTAGGTCATTTTTCTCTTTAAAGAAACCATACTTTATCTCCAGCCGTGGCTAGAGACAGAAAAATAAATTGAAATCACTTTTGGTTAATGAACGTAATGCAAAATCACTCCTTGAAGATGAGGCAGCCTCATCCAGTATGCTTAGAAGCACTGGTGGAGGGGGTAAGGGTAAAGGTGGTTGGTTGTCCAAATGCCGAGGTTCCAGTTCCAGCATGCTAGTTAACCTTGATCAAGCACACCAACTTCTCTAGACCTATGTTCCTCATTATAGAACCTGAAGAGACCTACCCCCCTGAGGAGCTTGACTAGTTAAGGTTCTTTTCCAGAATTATGATTTTAGGAGAAACATAGACATGAGGCAAGCAGAACCCAGTAGACTAATAGATGATTTACTAAACTCATTACTAAGCCAATTAGTGACAAAACAAGAATAACACTTAGATTTTTTTCACCCTTTATTCAGTGCTATTTTCCATCTGATTCACAAATCCCTAGAGTATTTATTTTTAAATTAAAGATATTCTTATTTTGAAATCTGTGATATTAATGGACTAATAATTAATATATAAATATTATATATTATTACTAAAAATATTAATATTATTACTAATTATTACTATCTTATTTATATGCTCTGATATCAAATTTAACTTTCTTCTGCTTGAAGTCATTTTTAATCTACCAAGAGACTCATAATATGGAGAATTAATACACAAATTTTTAAAGTTAAGAAAAATACAGCGACACACATTTATTACAATGAAATTCAACTTTAAAGATTGTAGGCTTTTCATATGTATGAATCCAACCAATCTTCCTTCGAGTGTTTTTGCTGCTTCCTGTACATATCTAGAATTCATCCACCTCTTATTATCTGTAGCTACTCTCATTGATTTATCATCAGGCTCCCTCCTGGATTACTGCTTTTTAATTGCCCTCTCTGTTTCCAAACTATTCTTGTTTGGCATTAGCCAAAACAGCCTTGAAATGAGAATATCATCATGTTATTTCACTATTGAAAAGTTCTCCTCCTCCCTCATTGCCTAGTCAACTCCTACTCACTTTTTAAGTCTCAGTTGAAAAGCCATTTATTCAGGGAAACTTTCTCTGAATTCTATTTCCTGAATAGGATTCTCTGTACTTCTTCATATCAGTTTTCATAACTGTGGTATAGGTGTTTATCTGTGTAATTTGCTTATGCCTTCCTTCCCTGCTTAACTGTGAGCCCATAAAGGACAAGGTTTGTGTCTATCTTGTTTACTGGTATACCATAGTTGACAGAAGTATCCCTGCTACATGGCAAGTAGATACAAGATGAAAAGATGAAAAGTTTCCCTGCACCTCATATCATGGAGAGAATAATACAGCTGCCTGCATCTTTGATAACGTAAGAATGCAGCCCAGAGCAACAAATTGCATTGCTCTTTTACTTCTGGTCTTCACCATCTAGAAAACACATGAGCCATATCTGAAGTCAACTATCTCACTTACATTTGTGTGCTAGTCTTTGTCCACAATATCAGCGTCACTTGTTCACCCAATTTTCTGTTCACTGTTGTGCAGGTTAATAGAACTAGAATTCATAAGCCTTGATACACAGTCTGTTAGCATAAAGAGAAGACTGTGCCATTTCGATAAGTGATACTATTTTCTCTTGGGCAATCAAGATACCGATGAAATAGGAAAAAAAAAACCTTTCTTTCTGCCTTAATTTTTAATTGTGCATGGATTTCTTACAACTAATTGTAAGCTATCTCTTTTTGACTAAAATTAGAGTTTTATGCTGGAATTTGGGGACTCGGTGGATTTTATCTGCTGCACACACACACAAAAAGGAAAAATGTTAAATAAGCAAGAATTTTCCATTTTCAATTTAATAAACATTTGTTAAACATTTACTATGTTTGATACTTATAATAAGGGTAAGGTACACAAAGATAGAGAACAGTCTTTTTTGTTTTCAAGGAGCCCATACTCTAGTCAAGGAAATAAACAATTGCCTGTAATAAATACTGTAGTCAAAGTATAAACAAAGTGCTTCTAGTCCATAGAGTTACACAGAAGTACCCAGAATGACCTCTGATTGGTGGAGTGGGAGGCTTCCCAGAGATGTTGCCATTGCTGTTATTGATAATGATGATGATGACAAGGTAGATGTTGCGTTGATGTTACAGTATTAACTATACCAGAAAAAAAGCTATTGTAATTGAAGTTTTTTTTTATTTTTGTTTGCAGTGTTACCACATTTTTCTGTCTCAATAGAACCAGAGAAAAGTTTCATTGGCTATAAGGATTTTAATAATTTTGAAATTACTATAAAAGCAAGGTAAGAAAGTTTTCCATTTCACATTATTCAGCTTCTTAGAGTGCCAAATCCAGTTGGTGATAGTTGCCCAAAGTGAGAGCTGTGATTTTTTCCCCAGCTTTATTGAGATTTAATTGACATGTAACATTGTACAAATTTAAGATATACAATATATTGACTTAATACACTTACATACTACCAAGATCTGTGATTTATTGGCAAATTCTGCCATAACTTTGGGATTGATTGACTGAGGAAACATTATGCCTATAGTTTGTTCGATGTAAGCTGGTTCTGATTTTAGCTTTGTTGGTTATTCACCAGCAAAAAAAAAAAAAAAAAAAAAATCTAAAGAATTAAGTTCAATGTGTTTGTTTAGAAACCAGCATGACCTAGGATTTTGGGATTGAGATATGAAGCCTTCTCTCTTTGTCATTTTTTAATGGCTTAATCAGCCAACTAGTGCTACAAAACTACTTCAAGACTCAGTGTCTTAAAACCATGACCTTTTATGAGTCAGCAGGGCATTTCTGCTAATCTGGGCTAGGCTGATCTCAGCTTGGCTCCTCCATGGGCCTGCAGTTATTTGCAGGTCAGCTGGGGGCTGCCTGGTCTAGGGAGGTCTTATTCACATGTCTGGAAGTTGGCTGGCAGTTGACTAAAGCTAAAAGGTTGAGTGGACCATATATATTTCTCGTCATCCAGCAGGCTAGCCTGCAGCAGTAGCCACACTCAGAGAGAGAATGTGGAAGCATATAAGTTTTCTAGAGGCCTAAGCTTGGAACTGGCACATCATCACTTCTACCACATTCTTTTGTCCAAAGCAAGTTACTAGACCAGCTCAGAGGAAATAGACGCCCTTCACACCCTTTGCATGCAAGAAGCTGCAAAGGTGGTGGATATATGGGAGGTGGAGAACTGGAGTTAGTTTTGCAAGAAATCTAACACAAAAGTTAGGTTATTTAAAAATGGCAATATAATTATGGTTATTAATGATAATAACCAATTTATATAACTATATATGTTGGGGACTTTTTGAAATGCTCTGTGTATATTATCTCATAGATACTATTCCTATTTCCATATTACAAATGAAAAAATGAGGTACATAAATGTTCAATAATTTGCCCAAGATTGCATAGCTAGTAAGTCACATAACCTGTCTGGTTCCATAATCCATGCCCTCAAATGCTACCTTATGCTGCCTTTCTTACTAATATATAAAATATATTACTGATATTTTATTTAAACTATGAATAAGGAAGCTTAGCTCTTGCTACAGTATTATTTGCTACACAGAGTTTCCTTTATTCTTAGTTTCCTTTATTCTTACTTTAATTCTAAACTAAAAAGGAAATACACATTTAGAATTTTAAAAAAGAACGTATCTCACACACCAGTAAAGTTGGACATGCTGCTTTTAAAGTTATAAAATAAAAGAGGGAGCAGCTCCCCACTGACATCAAATAATCGAGTAAGTAGCGCATCCAGTAGGGAAGGGTCCCAGACCTGAGTCTTTGAATCTCCTCAAGACCAGTTTTTTTTCATCCAGCACATGGTAATAAAATTCGTACTTCAGCTTCATTGTTGTAGCTCTATGAGGATAAAATTTAATAGTGGGTGGAAGACACTTTAAAGTGTATCAAGTGCTTTATTTAATTTTGAATTGATTCTCGTATCTTAATTGTATTATTATAACCTCGTTTACAAAGCAATCTTGTGGTATTATTGTTTAACAGATATTTTTATGGTAAAGTTGTCACTGAGGCTGAAGTTTATATTTCTTTTGGAATAAAAGAAGACATTAACGATGATCAGAAGGAAATGATGCAAAAAGCATTGCAAAACACAATGGTAAGACGTTAAGACATGTTCACTCATACCTAAAGGTACATCATGAATGCTAGAGATGGAAGGTTACTTCATTATCACCTAATCTGATCCCTCATTTCATTGTCCTTAGGATAATGTTCACTTTTCATTGACATCAGCCCCTTTCACCAGCCTATTTCATGCCATTTCCCCCTCTCCCCTCCTTTGCACTAGCTACTCTAGTTTCCCAAACTTACCCTAATCTCTTTTGCCTCCAGGTCTGTGCAATGCTGCTCCTTCTGCTCAGTAATACTCTTGCCATGTGTCCCCTCTTGCCTCTTTTTTGCCAGGCTAATTCTTCCTAGTTCTTTAAATCTCAACATTGACATGCTTTTTCTCAGAAGTTTCTCTGAATCTTCTCAGCTAGCTTAACTACCCCTGCCAGGTACTACCTTAGACCTTGAGCAGAGTATATTTGACACTTTATTGCAGTGGTTCTGAACCAGGGGCTATTTTTACCCCCAAGCAGACATTTGGCAATGTCCAGAGACATTTGTGGTTGTCACAACTGGGGAAGAGGGTGCTACTGGCACTTAGTGGGAAGAGATCAGGGATGCTGCTAAACTCCCACAATGCACAGAGCAGTGCCCCACAATAAAATGTTTTCTTGTCCAAAATGTCAATAGTGCTGAGATTGAGAAATCCTCTTTTATTGTAATGATTTACTTATTTCTCTATTATTTTCTACACCAAACTCTTTGTGTGTCTGAATCATTTCCATTATATGCTCAGAATCAGCATGGTTCCTGGCAAATAGGAGGTTCTACTTTATAAATATATGAGTAAATAAATTCATGAAGAAGATACTTGTTCATAGTTAAGGGCTAGTGGTTGCTGGTGCTTAAATTAGAGTCCTGGTCCCTTTTTCGTTGTTTAGTGTTTTTTTACATTATACTATACATGATAAGGACTCATGTTATTCAACTCGTTGTTTGCATATTCATATAATTTGCCACTTCAGTTACTTAGCCTTTGCTTTTTCAAAAGACAGTTTTATTTACTCAGGATATAAATTAGATGTCTCTTTTTAATGCAAGATTCTATGCTAGACACTGAAATTTGAAGTAAATAAGGCAAAACTTCCTGGCTTCAAGTCATTCAATTTAAAAAGAAAAATAAGGCAAAATCTATTTTACTGTTGTGCTTAATAATTCAGTGATATAATATGACCCCATAACCCTTTACCCACTGTATGTTTTTAAATTAATGTTTCAATATGTAAGCAGCAAAGCACAAATTAAATATCATTAAACCCAAAAACCTCTTAGTTAAGAGCAAAAGTAAGCCGAGAGGCCTAGGAACATGGATGATGACTCAAGAATTGGAAAAAGACATCTTTGTCAGTCAGTACAAAAAAAGACCCATTGAATCAAATGATATTTAAGACTCTTTCGTGTCTATAATTTTATAAAATAGATTAGAAAATAGTATTCTGGGCTTTATTGCGGATCCAGTCATTCACTTTACTGGTGATGAAAACCATCTTCTAAAACATTTGTTTTAGATTGAGAGGCTAGTAAAAGCAGATATTGTTAATTTTTCTTATAAGTGTTTCTCTAAAATGAATCTTTCATTTTCTCCTTTTAAAAGTTGATAAATGGAGTAGCTAAAGTCACATTTAACTCTGAAACGGCAGTTAAAGAATTGTCCTACAATAGTCTAGAAGAGTTAAACAACAAGTACCTTTATATTGGTGTAACAGTCATAGAGTCTACAGGTAAGTTTCTTTTTTCTTTTCTGTTTTTTTTTTTATTTTATCTTGGGAAATATTTAGACAACATATTAAAGTTATAAATAATTCCTATAATTCTTTCATATTTTATTCTCTTTCATAATTAATTTTTCCTTTATATGTCATTAAAAACTGGAATTAGAGCATAGCTCTGTCACTGTCTGGTCATTAGGTCCCCATTGCCTCAACTGCAAAAATAGGGGAACACCTGCCCAGCTGATATCCCAAGGCTATCTGACTTGAACATATGACACCCCAATGTTCTCGCCTGGTGTAAAACAAAATGATCAAACTGAAAGGATGTATGTAAAAATGTTTGATAAAGTACTATGAAGATGAAAGTAATTATTATTATCATTGTTTTAGTCTCCTTATCTGTGCAGTAATGAAGTTGAAGCAAATGCCTCCTAAAACCTTTTTCAGCTATAATATTCAGGAATTCTATCTAAAACTGGAGGCAATAATGTTTCTAAAATGGGTATAATAATAGTATACACTTCATAGGGTTGTAGTGAGGACTGAAGAGTCAATATGCAAAGCATTTAAAACAGTACCTGTCACTTAGTGAGGATCATTAAGTACTAGCCCTCCTTCTCCTCTTTCTCTTCCTTCTAGAGTCCACCTACTACTTTCTTAGCATCTTTAAAAATTTGTATAGTGCTCTGTCAACCCCACTCCAGTGGTGTTTAATAGCTATTAATTATTATTCCAAATTGTGTGAAATTGCTCTGGTATGTCTTGATTACTAATGTTCTTTATATTTTCAGGTTTATATTGAACCCCCACCTACTTTGAACAAATAATTTAACCACACTGAGTCCATTTTTTTTTCTATAAAATTAAAGTTAAACCAGATGATCTCTAAGGCCCCTTCCACTTCTTTATATCTGTCCTTCTAGGGTAGCAGAATAAAGAATGGAGGTAATTATCCAGTTATTGAGCACTTTGTATATATCAGATGTTCAATAGATGTTGGAGAATAATGATGAGATTATACTGCTTGCCCTGGCTGTTGTTTTTGACATTATTATAATGTTTCTTATTTTTACTTTGTCTCAATTTATTTCAAATAAATTTAGTTTAAGCAATATTTAAGATAAAATCATAGAATGTTGCTAAACATGCAAGCTTCCAAATATGAATGATGTATAATCCCAACACTCAAGTGGCTTACAAACTAGCATCAACTATAACACAGGTAAACAAAGAATTCTGTTTCAAAAAGAAATTCCATGTGTGCTTTAAGCAAGTAGTTAATGTGTTTGACCTTCAGAGGAAAGTGAGCTTCTAGATGATTTTTGAGCAATCATAAGCGGTGTCCTGAATAAGATCAGTTTTGCAGGACACAGGATTTTGAGGTAGGGATGGTAGACAGGGTGCAGTGGGGTACCCTTCATAGAGGGGACATACCAAGGTTGAAAGTGAAACTTGATCTTTTAGAATAGCAGATTATCTAGTTAGCTGAAATATAGGGGGTATTAGGGATGTAATATTAGAAAGGTGTTTGGGACACTAGAGCTTTGTATGTTATTCTTAATAGTTATACTTAAGTTTTGGTTGGAGGATAACACTGTTGGGCTCTTGCCAGTGGATTCTCACAATTCCATCTACCTCAAGCACTATTTTCTGTCTTTCTCTCCATTTCTCTCCATATTCCTGCACTCTAATGGTGACCTCCCTGTAAGGCTCAGTCTGTGGCTTATCCTTTCCTTCTCTCATTAATCTTTTGTACATACTCAACTGAAACTCAGACCACTGACAAAAAGTGGTGTCCCTTCTCCGCATTCTTCCTCAATCCAGTCCTATAGTCTAATTCAACATGAGGCGTCTCTACATACAGCCCTGTGCATAAAGGTTTGGGGACCCCTGAGGTTTAAATACTTCTCTGCACTGCCCTTCTGAACCAAGACCCACATCCTACTTACTATTGGTAAATGAATGAGTGCAGGAATGGAGTGAATGAAGGAATAAGCCTATGGAGATGTATCAAGATAAAATATATTCCCATCTAGATTGGTATCCTCCTTAAGAAGGTCAACATGATCCTTGTTATTCTTTTAGGTGGATTTTCTGAAGAGGCAGAAGTTCCTGGCATCAAATACCTCCTCTCTCCCTACAAACTGAACTTGGTTGCTACTCCTCTTTTCTTGAAGCCTGGAATTCCATATTCTATCAAGGTAGATGAAGTGGGGGAAAAAACTGCTGAATCTGATTGTCTTTTTCTGTTTACAGAAATCATTAGGGAGAGCAGAAAACGGGAAACATTCTAGAGAAGCAAATCATGGAGGGAACTCATTCTATAACCGCTGCCTCTCCTCTGCATGCAAATAGGGGTGAGGAACTGCAGGGCAGCTTTAGCCTTAGGGCAAGTGTCAGTATTTAGTAAGAGAGCCTGTGTTAGGCATTCCCTAAATAAGCATTGCATTAAATTATATGTAAATAAAACCTCATTAGTCTATAGTTCAAAAAAATTCTAACATTTAAAATTATTTGGTGATGTGTTTCTAAAAAGCTTTAAGATGGAGATATCATTCTTTCACTATAAACCCCTTTCTCTCACCATTTTTTACATCCTGTCTGTCTCTGAGTTTGCATCTCTGTATTTTTCACTGTGTATTCTCCTTGTGCATGACTGACTCTGTCTGATCTTATCTCTCTGTATTGTTCTCCTTTCTTTCCATCTTGACTCTCGAGTCTGGACTCTTTTCCTGTCTTTTTTGCTTCCTCCTTCTCATTTAACATTTTCTCTCCTTTCCCCACTTTTCCTTTTTTAAAAGCTGATAGTATGGAGTTAAAACATTCATTTGACTTTTATTAAATTTTATTAAAATTAGTATTATATATTTTATTATATATAATGTTATTTTTTAAGTGGAAAATTTTGTTCATTGTCCTTAATTTAGAAAGCTAGAGCAGAATTTTTTTATTCTTTGAAAATGTGCTGCTTTTAAAAATCAGCTTTAGTGTAATTAAAATTTTTTACTTATTACTTACTGTGAGTCACTGGCTTTTTAGAGAAAAAAGATTTACTAAACTCAAAGCAAGATTTAGACATTCTTGGAGCTTCTCAATATGTAAAATTATCAATATATAATAATTATCAATATATAGTGATTATCAGTAAGGATAGTCTCTCCTCCTACCCTCAATTTTTATCTCTTTTCAGGGCCACAAAATGGTTAATGTGAAGCCTTTTTTTTTCTAGCCGCATGAATCACTCACTTGTCTTGTCTTTCAGCAAATAATGTTTAAGTTCCTAATCTCAAGTAAAAAATAAATAAGTTAATAATGCATGTTAATGACTGCAGCATGCATATGTATGATAATATATTACAGACAATATATAGTAATGTATAATAAGATATCATAAAATATAATACTATTGTATTGAATGTAATATTTATATTATTTAAAAATATCTTTTATATATTTCATATCACATAAAACAATATAAAATATACCTTTGTAGAAAGTATATATAATCACATGCATGGTGGTAAAAGGTAGAAGTTTAAAAAAAAAGGATACATTTATTTTTTCTCATATCCCAAAAATCATTTCCTGAAGTGACTGTCTCATTTTGTCTCATTTTCTCCTTTATTTAGTCCTAAACCAACTGAAGAAACACAGAAGTTAAATGGTAGAACACCTTATCACATCTACTTGGCACACTTAACAGAATATTTACATTCTGAGTCTCCTTTGGTATACAGGAGAATTTATTCAAAAATGATTTAAATAAATAGAATTAAACCTTTCTACAAGCTGAGAACACATTTCTCTTTACTGAATTAAACATGAATTATTTATACTCTGGTGAGAGGAAGGAAAATTATTTCAGAATTGTTATCTTTAAAACAAATGCTGAGCTGTTGAATTGAATTGGGACTGTTCTGACAAACAGGTGCAGGTTAAGGATTCACTTGACGAAGTGATAGGTGGGATGTCGGTGACTTTGAGTGCACAAACGGTCAATGAAAACGAAGAGACAACTGACTTGGAGTTGGAGAATAGTGTAACAGGTTTCGATGATGGAGTAGCTTTGTTTGTGGTTAATCTCGCATCTGGAGTAACGGCGCTGGAGTTTAACGTAAGCTGAATTCTGTTAAATTTTTTAGAACATGTGTACTTTTGACTGTATGTTTTGGCTAGTGTGCAGAACAGATGCAGCAGATTTTATCCATGAATCCACTGAACATTCCATCATTTTGCGCTAAAAAAAAAAAGTACTAGAGGCAATCTGCTAATCCATTGAATAGTCCTTGAGGAAGATAAATAGATCACTTTTTTATTTGGGAATTAATTATTTTTTCTTACATTGGTAAGACTATATTAGAATCTAGAAGCTCCAAACTAGATATAGCAGTGGAAGTCAGTGGTAGGAATATTCTCTCCTCCCACCCTCAATTTTTATGTCTTTTCAGGGCCACAGAAAGGTTAACTGTGGAGGGCTCCCTTTTTTTCTCGCTGCATGAACCACTCTACCTTAGAGCTCACTTAATAGTCTTCTCTTCTAGCAAATATTGTTTAAGTTCCCTACTACAAGTAAAAAATGAATAAGTTAATGACTACGGCACATTAATGACTATGGCATGTATACATTCACTTAAGAAGTGCTGAGCATTGTGCTAAGAGCTTTATGTAGATCACATTTAATACCCACTTAATCAGCTCTATGAGTTAGTGAATATTAACATTACCATTTTGCAGCTGAGAAAACAGAAGCTTCAAACTTCTGTTGTGATTAATGAAATAACTTATCCATGAATATATGGCGGCTCTGGAATATAAAGCAATGCATATCTCACTACAGAGCATGAACTACTAACCTCTTTGCTGTCAAAGGTGGATATTGCTGACAAGATATTATTTCCACTCCACCTTGTGTTTATAAGTACTTTGCTGTGCCACTGTTTCACAATGAAACTGGGCCAGAGAATCTCTGTGATGTCCATTCACAACCTCCCCACCAAGTCCCTCCAGTTCCTGCCATCTCAGCCCATAGGAAAAAAAGTTTCCAACTTGCCATTACATTTCAGGAAGGGTATCAATATTTGTTCCAGGAGCATCTTTCTCTCTTCACTTCACCATACTTTCCCACCACAGTACATAACCCCATATTATCCTGATGATTATCCAAAGTCTTGATAAAGTTACTTAATACAAACATTGGAGTAATGGAGGGTTATTTTCTTCAGCATTTGGTAGTGTGAAATTTAGAAATTTATAAAGCAAAAAAAAAGAATGAAAAAGGTGTATTTTACAGAAAACATTTCATCACAGTCCACATGTCTTCTCCGAAATTTTCCTTTTCAGGTCAGGACCAATGACCCAGATCTTCCAGATGAAAATCAGGCCAGCAAAGATTATAGAGCAGTAGCATATTCATCTCTCAGCCAAAGTTACCTTTATATTGATTGGACTGGAAACTATAAACCTTTTCTTGTGGGAGAACATCTGAATATTATTGTTACCCCCAAAAGTCCATATATTGACAAAATAGCTCACTATAATTACTTGGTAAGTATGGTAATAATTGATTTACACCTGTCTATTCCCCCACCTGGAACATTTTCCTTTGCTTATAGAGAAGCATTAGAATAACCCCTTGTATTTGCTTTTTCAAAGCATTTCAAGAACATCATCTAATTTGATAATTGGGTTTTCAAAAACCTTTGAGATAGGGCATGATTTTCATGACCATTTTACAGATAAGGAAACTAAGAGACAGAGAAGTTAAAAGACTTGTTGTGCTCACTCAGCCTGGAAAAGGAATGTTTTGATTTGAACTGGGAACCTTTGACTCCTTGTCTGATCTCTTTTCACCAAAGAGAACTGACTACTCCATAGAGAGAATCTGATTAAATTCTCACATTACCTCTGTTCTATATCATGGCCAGATATCTCATGCCTAGACCTATTTAAAATATGAGCATTTCACTAGTATAAAAGGAGGACCTGAATCCTGTTTTTTGAAATTTGAATCGTATCATACTTGCTCCAATTCTACAGCTCAGCAACATCCCTATTACATCACATATATCAAACAGAGGTGGTCAGTCAAGCCTTTTGGTGAAACCTAGGAAAGAACATGCAAAGAGTGTTAAGGGCTTCTTGACATTTGTCAAAGAAATGGAATGAATTATTCCAATGGGCAGGCCCAACAGGTGGTAATGTATTTCTCAACATTTTTAAAAGAGAAATTAAGAAATAAATGAGAACTGTAGAACACATTGACTGATGAAGGAATAGGGGACCTTTCTGTAAATTGTGCCAAAACCTGCTATTTACTATATGTAGTCTTGTTCTCTAAGGATAACTTAAGACATCTTTGAGGACATTTTTGACTTCATGTAATTTAAAGAAAAAACCTATGCCTCCAATTTAAAACCTAATTTCTGGCTTTAAAACTTAATTCCCAAGTCTGATGCACTCTACTCACCCATCTATCTTTTTTAAACCAGCAAAACAAAGGAGATTTTAGTGACAGTGTGATGACTTTAAACAGATTTGGAGTCAAATTTTAGCTTTCTGTTTTCCTAGTTATATGATTTTGAACTAAACTCTGTAAGACATTTTGTTAATTCCTGAGCCTCGATCCCTTCATCTGCACAATGGAAATAATATTCCTATCCTACTGGTTATTATGAGAATTGAAAGAGTTAAAGTAAATATAAAAATTCCTGGCACGTAGTAGCCCCATACATGTTAACTTTATTTTTCTTTAACATAATTTCTACTCTAGCTCCAAGCTCCATCCTGAAGCAAAAGTTTTGTTTTTGTAGTTATTGTTGCTGCCACTCTTTATTTTTAGATTATATCCAAGGGCAAAATTGTTCACTTTGGTACAAGGGAGAAACTTCCAGATTCCACTTATCAAAGTATAAACATTCCGGTGACACAGAGCATGGTTCCTTCAGCCCGTCTCCTGGTCTATTACATCGTCACAGGAGAGCAGACAGCAGAATTAGTGTCTGACTCAGTCTGGTTAAATATTGAAGAAAAATGTGGCAACCAGCTTCAGGTAAGCCACAAATAATGTCGTAATCAAATTTTCTTCTAAATAAAAGAGACTGTATACACAGCAATCTATGAAGTTTTGTCTTCCACAAACGATCTTTTCTTTTCCAAATGACCTTTTAGGTTTCTCTGTCACCAAGTGCAGATACATATTCTCCAGGCGGACATGTATCTCTTACTATGGCAAGTGAGTCGGAGTCTTGGGTGGCTTTAGCAGCAGTGGACAGTGCTCTATATGGAGTCCAAGGGAAAGCCAAGAAGTCTCTGGAAAGAGTTAAGTAGTATATGGCATTCATCACTGGTGGCTCTGTGCAGTGCTCACAAATTGTGGCCCCTAGGGTAGGTTATATGGGAAGAATTAACAGAAGACTAGTCCTTTTCTATGATCTAAGCCTATAATTTAACAGCCATCCTCATGTTAGTCCCCAATGCACAGATCCATCATTTCTTGTTCCTCCAATTGTAGATAAAGTTAAGCACTTAAAAAATGTATGATCATGATAGCAATTACATTCATAGAGCAAAAGTGACATCATTTGGGAGGATTTGGGGATTTGGGAGGGGTTTGGGAAGAAGGCTTTATAGTAGCAGTACAAGAGAAGACTGATGGGTGACTTATGGGAGTTTCTTGTTTTTATTTTTTAAATTTCATTCAATCTGTGGCACAGAAGAATTTGAAAATGATTCAGTTCTTCTAAGTTCCCATTTGTCTTTTTTGCTTTGCTACTATATTCTAGGTTTGAATTTCTTTGAACAAGGAAGAAAGAACTAAGAAACTGTAAAATTAAAAACATTCAGAAAGAAAAAGATATTTGGGGTCAAAATCAAAACTGTAGCAAGCACCCCAAAACAAGTTTTCACCCACTTAGAACCTTGAGTTCTTTCACCCAAAACACAAGAGGGCTGTGCTTTAAAATTTTTTTTTTTTTTGCTTTAAGCAACTTAAAAGTTTGTTTGCTAATTTACTCATTTATGCATTCACACATTTATTCTTTTTGTGTGTGTGGTGGGGAAGTGAAATGTTATATTGACTGCAGCATACATTCTAAGTGCAAAATACCAAAGGTCCGTTTCTAAGAATCTCCTCACCAAAGCTTAAGACTTAGTTCTTGATTTAATTTTGAATATATATATATATATATACATATATATATACATATATATACATATATATAATTTTGAAAAAATATAAATATATTTATCTATAAATCCAAAAGGACAAACTAGAGGAATGAAGTTGAGAAATTTGGACTTCAGCCATTTGATAAATAAGCAGCCTGTGTATTTCACAGGCTTGTTATAATCATGAAACAACTCATACCTTTAGTTCTTTAGAGGAATGATTTATACATCTGAACAGAATCAACATTTTGCTTTTCTGGACAGGTATTTCAAACTTTAGAGAAGAATGACCTGGGATGTGGGGCAGGTGGTGGCCGCAACAATGCAGATGTATTCCGTTTGGCTGGACTCACCTTCCTTACCAATGCAAATGCAGATGACACCCAAGAAAATGGTAAAACGCTTAGCATTTTTCATTTATTCTTCAAATTGATTACTGAAATTTACACCAATTATTTGCCTTTCCGGCCTCATTTTTGTTTGTCCTCCAGATAGAATGGCATGACTATGTAACACCCCTGTATAGTATATATTTTATTAGCCTCTAAGATAAAGTACACATTCTTTAGTGTAGTACTCAAAGCCTCTCCAACACTTCTCCCCAACTCTCTCCAACTATTTCTCATCCTACTCTACCTTATATTATGTTTAAGCTATATAGAACTATGGTTCTTAGGTGGCACTATATTATTTTACATCTTTGGGCCTATTCTCATCAGAACTACTTTCCCTTTTATTAGCCTATAGAAGCTACTGTTAAGAATTATCTCCTCTATGGGCTCCTCTATGGGGCTTCTTTCCCACATAGAACTGATCATTCTTTTCTCCTTTACTAGGGAGAATATTGTAGAGACTAGCTCTATTTATAAGTAATAGAATAGCAGAGCATCATTGCACATATAATTATACTTAATTATACATCTTATCTCAGCCACTGCACTGTGAGCTCTCTGAGGACAAGGACCACATCATAATCATCTTCTTTCTATGGTTTTAAAATTGTTCATAGGTATACTTGATACTATTATTTGTAATAATATAGCACAAAGAATAAATAATAAAAATAGCACACCCAACAAAAATTTTGCTCACATTAAATGCTTAGTTCTCTGTAATCAGAGGATCAAAGAGTTTGCAGGATTCAAAACCAAACTCAGATCAAACTATATGACACTAGATCATGAGCTCCTCTAAGATAATACAAGTCATAGTAAGATGTATATTATGCAAGGCCTACCTGAAAGCAGGCTCTCAATTTTGTTGAATGAATGATTTGTGAATGTTTTAATACTTAATTTCATGGAATTTTCTTTCTTTTTTTTTTTGAGATTTCATTTCCTTTTTTTATTCTTACCTGTCTTTATCTTTTTTTTTTTTTTTTTGAACAGATGAAACTTGTAAAGAAATTCTCAGGCCAAAAAGAATGCTACGTCAGAAAATAGAAGAACAAGGTATTCTAAAAATTTTATATGATTGTAGAAAGATTATGATCTATCACTCAAAAGCTGGAGAAAATTAAAAATTACCTAATTTTTTCTAATTCAGATTGAATGGGCAAAAAGGAAGATATGTATAGACATCTAGCTCTCCTCAGAAAAATTAATACAATAAATTTAATAGTTCATTTGCCATAACTTTTTTCTAAGGAAAATAAGCATTTATTATTTCTATTTCTAAAATCTAAAAGAAGATTAACATTTATTTGTCACATATATTTTCTGTCTACAAACTTTAGCAATTAAAATCATATTCTTCCATTTTTCTCTGAAAAAAATTCATGATTTGATAAACTTTGGGGTATACCTGGAAATCTATTTCTTCTGTTTCATATGACTAATAGTTAATGGTATTTTGGATTACTCTTTGGGAAATAAGCCTAATAGAAATTATTTTAAAATGGTTATTTAAATGGAAATATGATCATAAGCAATGTCATTACAGAAAGAACATTGAACTAAGAATCAGTGACCTCAGTTCAAGTAATAATTACACTTACAATAATGTAAAAATTCCTTCCATTTGTATATGAGTTATTTTAATTCTAACTTTTTTTCTAAATTCTAATGATATGAAAAAGAGAGATACATTAATTTGTATATTTACAATGAAGAATGAGGCCACTGGTGAAGGTCCACAAACAATATCATGTAAGAAATGTTTTCAAAACACAGGATATTTAGCTTAAAGAAGGAAATACTTGTATAGTGAAGATAGCTATCTTCGGAATACTTGAGGGCTTCTCAGATAATTAACTCATTTAAGTCAAAGGGTGCCAAATTAGAGTGGCCAATTTCAAGAGTTAGTATTTAGCATAGTTTCAGGAAGCCCTTAAACCATTTAGTGTGAATCAGAATGGACTACCTCCTGAGGCCACATTCATTCTCTTCACTCCTAGAGGAGTTCCAAAGGGAGGCTGGTCAGCCAACTAGCTAGGACTGTTGTGGAGAGAGGGATCACAAGACAGTAGAAACTGAAGAGTATCCCTTGCGATCTCTCCTACAACTGAGGTGTCAGGACTCTATTCAAGGGCACTTGTGTTATTACCATTTCAGTTGCTAAATACAAATATGCAAAGTTGAAGAGATGTTGTTATGATGGAGCCAATCGTAATGATGATGAAAGCTGTGAGCAACGTGCTGCCCGGATTACAGTAGGCCCAAAATGCGTCGCAGCTTTCAAGGAATGTTGTGCCATTGCACACAAGATCCGTTCTGGAGAGGATCATAAGGAGATCCGATTGGGAAGGCTACGTAAGTTTGACATTTGCTATGAGAATTCTGCTCAATATGGAGAGGTTTGTGTAATTTTATGCTAAGATAGGCAGTTTTCATGCTCCATTTAAAATTGAACAAAGAAGTAACTTGTAAATGCCCATAAGAAAAAATCTGTTATCACCTTTGAGATCCAAAGAGGTATATATAGATAATAAACAGGAGAGTACACTTATCTATAGTCAAGACCCAAGGCATTCTAGAAACTTGAATGATTGTTTATCCCCTTGGAGTCTCAACTGCCTCATTTTTAAAGCAGGAATCTTGGGCCAAAGATCTCCAATATGCCTTTGACTTCTAAAATTCTATGGATCTGTAATATAACAACCATTAAAAAATTTATTTATACCTATACTAACTAAATATGACGAAAGATTTCTAAATCTAGCTTGAGGTTAAGTATACTTGAATAAAAGTCGAAATCTTATTTTAGTTTCAAGTACAATATTTATTTTCAGAATTTACAGAACTCTCATTGATATATTTTCAGAACATTAATATATTTTAGGACTTTTGTTTCATTTATATATAGTCAAAACAAAACAGACAAAAGAAGAATGACAGCTCCTGTTTTATAATCTAATTGATTTACTTAATAGTATGTCTTAAACATCGTCCATTTAAATAGATATATTTCTGCAAACATAAATTTTTGACTAGCTAGTTACCAAAACCTTGTTATTAGATATATTCAGGTTATTTTCAGATTTTTGCTTATTACAAGCAACATTTTCATGAACAATCCAGTACACATATTTTTCATTGTCCAATTTTTCCAACTATAAGCATCTGATTTGGTTTCAGCTACATGGAATACAATCTCTGCAGCTTCTCTCTGGTACTCTGCTCCTCATTCTAAGGCCTCCTAAAAACTCCATGCATGTTTCTGCTACAATTCCACATGGGTTTTTCTCTCTGCCCTGATTCCTATATACTGTCTCCAGACAGTAAACCTGAACCACTTTAGGATTTACCTAATCTCCCTTCTCTCAGGGATCACAGTCCTGGGTCACTTATGCTCTAGTGTCTGAAAACTGTTTTATATGATGTCTCAGAAGGATAACCCTAGTCCATAATTAGTTCATCTTGAACAGGAGCAAAAGTTCTGTCCATTTTTATTAAAGGAAATACAAATAAATTTCTGAGCTAAGACAGAGAATCACATAAGCCTCCTTATTTTATAATACAAACAAAACTGTTGCAATGATAAAAATGCAAATAACTTTATAGACTGATTAGTTAGTATCTTGTATAATGTTTAGAACACTAAACATTTAGCAATTTAAAAAACAAATTATTAAAGATATTTTTTCTGTGAATTCAATTTTTTAAATATTTTTTATTTTTTATTAAGTTCATTGGGGTAACATTGGTTAATGCAATTATATAATTTTCAGGTGTACATTATCATTTGACATCTGTATATTCTATTGTGTGTTTACCACCCAAAATCCAGTTTCCTTCAGCTACCATATATTTGATCCCTTTACCCACTTCTCCCTCCCCCACCGCTCTATATTTGACTCCCTTTACGCCGTCTACCTCTCCGCTTCTTCCCTACCCCACTAGTAACTACTTCTCTACAGTCCTCTGGTAACCATAATAGTCCATGTCCATGAGTCTCTGTTTGTTTGTCTTGTTCATTTGTTGCTTTTAGGTTTATATCTCACGTATAAGTGGTATCATATGATTTTCAACTTTTTCTGTCTAGCTTATTTCACTTAGCCTGATTATCTCAAGGTCCATCCATATTGCTGCAAATGGCAGTATTTTATCTCTTCTTATGGCTGAGTAATATCCCATTGTATATATTTACAGCTTCTTTAGCCAATCATATATCATAGGACACTTCGGTTGCTTCCATGTCCTGGCCACTGTGAATAATGCTGCTATGGACATTGGTGTGCAAATATCTTTTCAGATTTGAGTTTTCAAGACTTTGGGGGTAAATACTCAGTAGAGGGATTGCTGGATCATATGGTAGATCAATTCTTAGTTTTGTGAGGAACCTCTATACTGTTTTCCATAGTGGCTGTACCAATTTTCAGTCCCACCAACAGTGTAAGAGGGTTCCTTTTTCTCCGTATCCTCTCCAACATTTGTTATTACTAGTCCTGTTTATATAGCTATTCTAACAGGTGTGAGAAGGTATCTCATTGTGGTTTTTGTTTGCATTTCCCTAATAGCTCTCAATGTTGAGCATCTTTTTATATAGTTGTTGGCCATTTGTATGTGCTCTAGAGAGAAGTGTTTGTTCAGGTCCTCTGCCCATTTTTTATTGGATCATTTGTTTTTTTATTGTTATTAAGTCGTATGAATTCTTTGTATATTTTTGATATTAGGCCCTAACTGGAGGTGTTGCTTGCAAATATATTTTTCCATTCAGATGGTTGTCTCTTTACCTTGTTGATGATTCCTTTTACTGAGCAGAAGCTTTTTAGTTAAATGTAGTCCCATTCATTTATTTTAGCTTTTACCTCCCTTTCTTTTGAGGTCAAATTCATAAAATCCTTTTTAAGTTCAAGGTTCTTGAATTTAGTTCCTATGTTTTTGTCTATGCATTTTATTGTTTCAGGTCTTAAATTTAGGTCCTTAATCCATTTTTAGTTAATTTTGATGTGTGGTGATAGACAACAGTCTAGTTTCATTCTTTTCAGGTGGCTTTCCAGTTTTCCCAGCATCATTTATTGAAGAGGCTTTCCTTTCTCCACTGTATGTTTTTGGCTTTTTTGTTAAAAATTATTTGCCCATATAAATATAGATTTATTTCTGGATTTTCAATTGTGTTCCACTGGTCTGTGTGTCTGTTTTGTTGCCAATACCATGCCGTTTAGATTACTGTTGCTTTGTAGTATAATTTGAAGTTGGGCAGAGTGATACCTCCAGCCTTGTTTAAATATATTTTTATGCTTTGTTTTGTCAATGTGATTAGTGGAGAAATTTTAATAGTTCTATTTTGAAATCACTCAAATTGTTTCATTGACTTTTTAGAAATGCTTATTGTAGATTAATGTCCATATTTTAAAATTTGGCTCTAAGTAAAATTAATGTTGTTTTTCTACAAATAAACTTTTCCCCCCCAGATATAAAGACCCTGTTACCAGTAACCAAGCCAGAAATAAGGAGCTATTTTCCAGAAAGCTGGCTATGGGAGGTTCATCATGTCCCCAGAAGGTATTATACTTCTTTGACATTCCTCTGAAAAATGTAAGAAAATGCAAATATTATGGCCAAAAGTCTGGAAACCACCCATTTCCTAATAGTTTATTTAAGAATTAAGATGATAATACCACTTGGCCATATTTTGTTTTTTACTTTACTTTTTTTTCCATGTGTGCTTTGCTCTAGTAATTGGTCCCAGGACAGAATTAACTCTTACTGAAGAATTCTATTTCATTTAATTTTATTTCACTTTAGTGAGCATTTACTGAGCACCATGTACTGTACACTGTATTAAAAAGGCATTTTTATCCTGAAATATCTGTACTATGAAACAAAAGTTGATTAATAAGAAGGTTCTTTTTTTTCTCTTTGAATTCCTTTATTCAACACATGTTTATGGAATGCCTATTCTGTACCAAGCACTGAAAACAGTGATGAACAGTGCCAAGTCCCTGAGTGTCACCCTTCCTTGGGGGACTCAAAGCATCGACTTTCCAAAGAACAATCAAAGCACTGAGTCTCAAGCCTGGCATCAATCTTCTAACGGGTCTCCTGGTCTCTACTCTTGTCCCCTCTAATTCTTCCTTCAGAATTGTCATTTCAACTGACATTGCCCCTTGGATAGCACTTCCTCTAGTAAGCCTCCCCATCACTGTCCCTATCTCTACTAGTGACTGGTGAAATTACTCCTTCCAATTAACCCTGTTGCATGTGTTACAGTATTATAATGGTCTATTTATCTGCCCATCTTTCACATTAAAATGTAAACCCTCCAGGGCAAGGACTAAATTTAGGTTACTGTCCTATATCTGGGACCTGATACAGAGGCACCAAAATAAACATGTTGAATCAATGCATGCAGCCTCTAAATTTTTTTAATGCTTTATTGATAAAGTTATTACAGTGTATTGAAATTTATTTACTTATCTATTTTTTCCATTAGACTATAAACTGCTTGAGAGCAGGTCTACATCTAGAAGTGCTTTATACTCAGTACTTAACGCTATGCCTGACACAAAGTTGGTGGAAAATAGCTGTTTGTTGAATGAAATAAATAAATATAAGCTTAATCTTAATCAGAAATTTTTAGTTATGTCAACTTTATTATCAGCAATATTAAGATGCATTACTTTGCTTCCCTATTTTAGAACACATTACACAATGAACAGTTTTTGTTTTATATGTTTTTAATTTATAATATTTCAACAGCATCCCTCTGAATTTGCATTTTTATCATACAAGTGAAATATCTAAAAATGTAAAACAAGTAGGAAAGTTATTAAATATATTTTCTTGCTTGATTTTCCCTTAATAATTGATGTGATTTTGTTTTGTTGTGATTTTTTTTCTTCCTTCTAAAGTAGTATGACTTAAAAATTCTTTTAATGAATGATGTCCAGTTGAGTTAATCAATGTGTCACAGTATTTGAATATCAACATCTTTTACCTTTCAGAAACCAGTTGCAGTTTGTGCTACCTGATTCTCTAACTACCTGGGAAATTCAAGGTGTTGGCATTTCAAATAGTGGTAAGCAAGTTTAAACTGTTATACTCATTTAAGGAATGATTCAGTTACTAAAATGTATTTTTGTTGTTATTTTCTATTTACTTTATCCAGGACTTAAATGGTAACATTTTTTAAAATATTCTTTTTAACATATTACAAAAAGACTCAGATATGCCCACATCTTCGATCATGTAGATTTCTTCTTTTACTTTTCTGTCAGCCATTGTTTTATAAATGCTGATGCCAAGTCCCCATTTTTCTTCATTTTTCTCAATGACTGTGTGCTCGAGTAGAAGAGTTAGAAACAAATGTATGACTTCTCTCCTAGACTGATGCCCTTATGTGGTGATTTAGTGCAGATACTTATAAATGACTTCGGGATTGTTTTTGTTTGTTGGTTTGCTATTTTTTATTTTTACAAAATCTTAGTTTCTACAATCAAAATTTTATACCTTTTAAGTGGAGCCAATGATGAATATCTAAAAAGAGATTGGAGCTTCAGTTGAAAAACTCGTGACTTAAATATAATTTATTATTTGTTGAACAAGTGAGGTTTTCTGTTAATATCAATAATTATTGAAATAAAGATCAATGTATAGAAAATTCAAGAACAGTGATGATAAAAACATGATCTAATTTTTTTCTTGAAGCAAAGCACATGTGAGATATTTTAATATGAATAAAGTATTATAGAAATTCCCTAATATGCTTCTACTTTGCTTTCATGTTGGACTGAAGGTATATGTGTTTCTGATGCTGTCAAGGCAAGAGTATTCAAAGATGTGTTCTTGGAAATGAATATTCCGTATTCTGTTGTACGAGGAGAACAGATCCAGTTGAAAGGAACTGTTTACAACTATCGGACATCTGGGATGGGGGTAAGTAGACATTTATGGTATGTTTAAGTAAATGGGAAAAAAAGAAGAATTTTCTAACTTTCTGAGAATTCTATTCATGTAATTATACACACACACACACACACACACACACACACACACACATAAAAACTCAACTCATTTCAACAATGTAAATATGATACAGTAGTCTTCTTTAACTCCTGCCCCATCCACCTCGGTTGTTTATGTTTCCTAACGGGAGAAAGAACTTCATGTTTTTGAGAAATTATTTAATATTAGTTGAATGTTGGCAGTCTTTCATGTTTCCCTGATGAATTTTTTTCTATATATTCTAGATTTATTCTTTAGGGCATAGTTCATAATTCTGTCAGTTCACTTGATTTTTGAGGAGAGATGAAAAATATTCATTCACTATTTGAGCCAGAAGTTAGTAGCTACGATTATTGTCCTCGCTACAAAGATGGGGAAATGGAGAGTGGAAGAGGTTTTGCTTGCAACCTGCTCTTGTCACACAGTAAAAGGCAGGGGAAAGATTTGAACCAAGGTCTTTCTGGAGACAGAGCATAGTTATAAAATCAGGCATAAGTGGGAAATTGAGAGGTAAGATTGGAAAATTCAGTCAAGGACGTATTGGGCAGGACCTTGAATGCCGAGAGATGGAGTTTTCAACCTTTCATAAAACCATTTGTTGAATACCAAAAACTGAGCTAAAAGATAGAGAGATGAATAAGACACACAGAGTGCCTGGGCCTTGGGCTCTCACCTGTCTAAAATGCAGAGACAGTATTAAAAATGCTATCACAACGACATGAACAAAGAATTTCAGTAGCTCCACACCTGATTCAGCATATAGCAGTGTAAGGATGGTAAGACATTTCTGAGCAGTGTTGAGCTTTCTAGACATCCCTTCACATTGCTAAACTCTGCAGCAACTCGTGTGTGTTTTAGAAGATCTGAAATGAGCTTTCTCCTCTGCCGTAGAATCTAATGGATTATTTAACACAGTAAAATTATCAGAGGAGAGTTTGTGTCAGAGAATGCTTTTCTTATCATAAAGTGTTTTGAAATAATTGTTCACTGGTGACCTTTTCAGTTCTGTGTCAGAATGCTTCCTGTGGAGGGAATCTGTTCATCAGGAAGCCCAGCCACTGACCAACAGGGGAAAAGGCCCTCCAGATGTCAGCTCCAGAGAGTAGAGGGCTCCTCCAGTCAGTTGGTGACTTTTACTGTGCTTCCTCTGGAAATCGGCCTCCACAACATCAACTTTTCATTGGACACTTCTATGGGAAAAGAAATTTTAGTAAAAACATTACGAGTGGTGGTAAGAAAAACATGAGTTTTCTGGTTCTTCTAAAATCAATTTGTTCATTCTGAAAAAAGTTATCAGCAACTTATGCTTAAGTGATTCCAAAAGAGACAGAGAAAATGAAAGTATAAACATAACAAAATGTCAACATTTGGGGAAATCTAGGTAGAGGTTATCTCAGATATTTTTTGTACTATTCATGTAACTTTTCTTTGAGTCTCAAATTATATTTTAAATTTTTTAATGAAACAATACTTGTTTATTGTAGAAAATATAGAATACTAAAAAACCACAGAGAAGAAAATTAAAGTCACCAGCAACCCTCATGTCCGGAGATGCCTAATTTTAACAATTTGATATATAGCCTTCCAGATTTTCTTCCCCAAATGCGTTTAGAAATTGTGTTCTTGAAATCTATGTGCCAGACATTATGCTAGGCACTAGAGATGCAATAATAAATAAGACATAGCCCATGCATTTTTAGTTGAAAATTTATGGTCTAGAAAATTTTTTATTTTATAAATAAGTAAATAGGTCAAAAAAAGAAAACTATCATTTATTAAGTACTATTTACCCATACAGTCCATTGAGTGTTTTCATGTTATCTTATTAAGATTCTTGCCAAGAGTCATATGGCTAGTTAATGACAGAACTGGGTCTTCCTAGGTCTTCATTCTCTGAGTTCTGTTTTCAGCCTTGAAATTTACTTTAGTAAACATGTACCGACTTATTTTGTGCAAAGCTTGTTTTATACATCCTTGCATGGTGGTTCCATGTGCAGGCTCTAGAGGCAGGCTGCTTGGATTTGAATCCTGGCTCTACCACTTTCTAGCAGTTTGTCATTTGGATAAGCTTCTTGATCTCTCTGTATATCAGTTTCCTCATCTGTGAGATAAGAGTAATAATAGCACCTACTTTGCAGTGTATTTTTGAGGTTAAATGAGCAAATATATACAAAGCACTTGGGTCTGGCTTATAATAACTTATATTTAAGTGTTTGCTCTGATTATTATGTAAATAGCCAGAAAATCTTATTCTTGCATGCATACATTTAAGTATTTCAACATATTTTGCCTTCTCAAAAAAAAAAGTAATCTTTAATTGGAAAAGTGGCCAAGTTGATTCAAGAATTCAAGTCATATAGATTTAATTATGTTCTAACTGAATGTTGTCTGACTTTATTTTAGCCAGAAGGTGTCAAAAAAGAAAGTTATGCTGGTATTACTCTGGACCCAAAGGGTATTTATGGTAGGCAAAATAATTTTGTATATATATTGTCTTTTGCTCTACAAATTTAAGTGTATATGTAACCTGAAAAACTATTTTTCAAAGTGTTTATTGTCTAGAATCATAAATTTCCACTTTTTAGTTCACTCCCATTCTTGATAGCATATATTATATTATAATCTGGATGGGTTTAGAGCAAAGAAAAATAATTTTATTAGTTTTAAATGCAAAGCACTGAAATAGTAATAAATAGATGACTTACTTTATATATTAGTCATTTTCTATTATCACAATAATAATTATAATATTTTTATTGAACTATCAGTTCAAAGAACACATAAGAAAAAGTCATTTACATACTTATATAAAACACAATAATGCTAATTAATCACTTTACGAACCATTCCTCATTGTTCCTGCTTCTCTGCTTTTACTTAAATTGAAATATTCTGAATTTTCTCCAAGTTAGAATTTTATAAACATTTGAATAATTAATCAAGGCCTAAATATATTGTCTATTTATGAAATTTAAAATGTTCTCAGTTAACAATTCTTTCAACAAAAAAGACAGCCTTCGTAGTTCTCACTAAATGGTTAAAATTTACCTTACTGTTGCATTGAATCATTTTTTTTTTTTCAGTGATATAGCAATGGGGATAAAAAAGATTACTTACAAATCAAGACCACTATACTCAAAGCATCATTTCCTCTGGGAGAACAAAGAATTAAGACCTTAACATTTTAAATTAACATTTTTAACATTTAAAAAAAAAACATTTTAAAAACTAAATAAGGATGATGCCAATAGAGTAACAAAGAAAAAAAAATCCATTCTATGTGTATATATCCATAAGCTAGTTTTTTCTCTAATTTGATGTTCATGCAGACATCCTCCCATCCTGCCCACTGTGGGGGATCTGTGGTTACATCATGCCTCAGAGCCACTGTACCCTTTGGCTTCTCCTTTTCACCCTGTGCCTCCCATGCTAACATTATTGCATCTGAAACAGCCCTGTCTGGATACATCCTGGGTATGAACATTAGGGCCACAAGATGGGAATGAATGATCTTTTATCTGGGAATAGATCTTCCATCAAAAATCTTGGTCAAAAAAAAAAATCTATGCTTCTTTTTAATCTTGTCATGTGACTTTTCTCCCTTATCATTTTACACAACTTAGATTAAGCAGCTTTGTTAATTTCTAGAGTGCTAAATAGGGTAAAGCTAGTAATCAGTTCTGTCCAGTTTATTTCAGAGGTTGTGTTAAATGCTTCTAATACTTTTATTTTGGAATTGCTATACCACGATGATACTTTTATAGAGTTCGGTTTAAAAAAAAAAAAAGCTAAGATATTTCTAGAAAAATAAATGAGCAATAATATTAGAAATCTAAAAAAAAATCCATGAGCAAGAATGAGGTATCAGAACAAACTATAAAGTAATAGTAATTAAAACTGTGTGACATCAATTTAAAGGAGACTAAATAAAAAGACTCAATACTCAAAACTAGCCCTAGTTCCTGCTTTCTCTCCCTGACAAGCCCTTTTCCTCTAACTTTTTTTTTAACCAAAACATTAATTGTGTGACTAATCACTAAAATTCTTAAGATGAACTGGATGCTTTAATGTCTGTGTTTTTGGGTTTAGATGTTGTTCTCTCACGGAAACCATGCTTGAAACAGCAGTATACAATTTTTAGGCTCCTCATTCGACCAGTCCCGGTGGTATTTTGTCTTTTAGGCATCCTGGTTATGCTTTCTTTTCCACTTGTCAGGGTAGCCACATTTGTCACAGGTAGACTTCTGAAGGTGGTAGGCCTTAGGGCCACAGTGGCTGCATAATGTGGGCATCTTATTGTGACGCTTTCTGAATGATGATGTTCCCTTCGTCATCTTGCTTCTACGACAGAGACCAGAGTCCCCTAACTCTTCTTGTATCTCAGATGCAGAGAGTTCAGCTCCTCAGCCCCCTCATTTCCTGGCACAGCATTATCATAGGATTGGGCTGCCCCTCTCATGTTTTATTTCCTTTCATTCCTGACCCCCACTCCCATTTCCCTTCCTCCAAATGCACCCACTCAAATATGCTTGCTTGATCTATGTCTTTGAGTAAGGATGTAATGTTGGTTTCTGTGTGCATGTCTTTTTAACATAATGTATCTATCTACTGTGTGATAGATTCTGTTCTATTTCTTAAGTTTTTAAGCTCAATACTCTGCTTTAAAGAAATATCTCTATTGCTATATGTACATTTAATTCACTGCTTCTCACAAAGCATTTCAAAGTATATTCTACCACAGTTTTATTTAGCCATCACTAGGGGATGAATTGGTAGAATACACCGCTACCATAAACAATACTGCAATGAACATCTTCTGCATCTCCCCTTGGGAATTTATGTGAACATTTATGGGGCCTATGTATCCAGGAGTGGGACTGCTGGGTCAAAGAGCATGCATATATTGAATATCACGTCCTTCTGTCATACTGTTCTTTGTAATGGCTGTGTACTGTTTACACTTCTGCCAGCGCCACATGAGAGTTTCCATCTCTCCACATCCTCACCAACACTTGGTGTTACTCTCCTCTCTAAAACAATGCCACTTCTGAGGAGTAAAAAGTGATATTTTATTACTGTTTTAATTTAAAATCACTAATTACTAGTGATTTTAAATATTTCTTTAAATGGGTGTTGGCATTTTGGGTTTCTCATCTGTAAACTGCTTATTCCTATCTTTTGCTTGTTTTTCTATTTTTCATTTGTATTCTCTTGTCTATTTGTTGTTAATTTTGTCTCTCGTGTACTTCCTCATGCAATAATGAACTCTAGTGCATTTTGAACAGGAATAATTTATTCTAATAGAATCAAATTTATTATAATTTTATTTTGCTATACATTTTGAGGGTAATCTTTAGAAGTGTTTCTATACTCTTAGTTCACAAAGATATTGCTATGTATATTATCCTATTGGTTTTACAGATTTAACTTTTAAGTGTTTTAATCTCTCTGGCATCTACCTTTATATGTGATGTCTTGATGAGAATTCTATCATGATCTCAGACAAGAAGTAAAACTGACTTCTTAGTTTTACTTTCTCCTCTGTACCTTTTCCATTTGGTAGCAGAATTGATGCTGAGAATTGAAACAGTCAAAGGCAGGTATTGATGGGGGAAATGATGGAGGAACAAATTAAGACAATTTTAAACAACCTACTGTCATTAGGTATCATATATAGAGCCTGAACTGTTTGCCACATTCTTTGTTCACATTATTTCTACCCTCACAAAAACTCTTTGAGGAAAATATTATTACCCCTATTTAACTATAATCAGCAAACAGAGGTATAGAGAGGTTGTCTCTCCCAGTATCACACACAGAGTAAGCTCTCTTTGAACTCCATGCTTTTCAACCATACTGCAAACCTCTTACTTAAATGTCTCCACTGAATTTTGTTTTAATATTATATCCTTAGCATTAGTCAAAAGTTAAAGAAGAAGGAAGTTACCTGAGGAATGTTCCTGTCTCTTCTGCAAAGCTATGTGGCTTGTCCATGTCTCACTATTTTTTCAGCATGTGCAATGTACCAGGGACAGTGCTATGTGCTGGGACCACAGTGTTCAATAAGAAATGGTTCCTGCCCTCACAGAGCTTTCAGAGCAGGCCAGTGGGATGTAGAGTCTTCATGGTGACTACTATGGGTTCTGCAGTAAAACTTCTTGAGTCCAGATCACAGCTCCATCCATAGTAGCTCTGTGACCTTGAGCAATTTGCTTCAGTTTCCTCATCTATAAAAAAAATAGACCCAGCATACAGGGGTGTTGTGAGGATCCAATGTAACAATGCATTTAAAGAGCTTAGCAAAGTCCTTGCTATTCTATCAGTAGAGTAGTAAATATTATCATTTTTATGAAATAAGCTAAGGGTTACAGTAGAAAAAATGCTCTGATACAAGTATGCTAAAACTTTGTTATGGTGAGTAAAGAAAAAATGTCTTTTGACTGAGAGGAGAAGGTGGAAAGAATTTCAGGGCATGCTTGCCAGTGGAGCTCATCTTCACATTTCCTTGACTAAGAAGTTACGTGTTGGTTATTTTTAGATTTCAGTTTCAAGAACAATTGTCTCTCTTTGGACAAATGGCATGCTCCCTTTCACTGGTGAATAAGATTTATATAACCTATTTATTTCCAATCTTGTAATGGCCAATGCAGCCTGGTCACTAAAAGCTCCAAGGAAGTTTACAGTCAAATTTAATGCTCTATTTTTAAAGATTATATAAGCCTAGGGTTTGATAAAAATCCTCCATCATTATTAATTTCCTTCTAAAATTTCAATATTGTTATTATAAAAGTCTTTTTTTTTCAATTCTTTATATATTATAAATAACCTGCAGGTAGTCTCCCCTCAAGTACTCCGGGTAAATCCAATAATTATTATTTTTTTATTTTAGGTGTCGTTAGCAGACAAAAGGAGTTCCCATACAGGGTACCATTAAATATAGTCCCCAAAACAAAAGTCAAAAGGATTGTGAGTGTAAAAGGTAAATTAACAAATGCCATTTTTATTTCTCATTTCACTTTGCACTTCAGACAAAATCAAATATTTTTATGATAATTTTATTTATCGTCCTCTTTACTCAGTAGCATATATAGATTCAATTCTAGTAGTATTCTACCATCTAAATTCACACCTTCAAATCCCTGACCACTTTTCTAACTATCTTCTTCCATTGGCCTGATTTAAATGGAGATTCATTCTCCATGATGGAGGGTGGAGGCCATCACTGGCCTAAAGACTTCTCTACAATGGAGGTATAGCTGCTTCTGGACTTAAGGACTTTCCATGATCTTAGAGGCCAGTCCTGCTCCAGAGAATGCTTTATGAGTTGCAAATGGCCCCAAGAGCAGCACTGCTCTGCTAAAATACCAGTCCTAGAGGTCTTCTCTCCCCTACAGTACATTTGCAGAAGTTGTCTCTTTGGTGGGTTTTCCTTGGTCTCCAGCCTTAACAATTCAATGACATATTGTCAAAATAATAGAAGGTCCTGACTACATTTTATCTCAGATAAAATCCTGGAATCACAGAATGTTAGTACTAGAAAGGGTCTTTTTCGTCAGATGCAACCCTGTGGTTGCATATATAAGAAAGTGGCTTGCCCAGGATTGCACGATAAGTTATGAACAGAGCCTTGAAGCACTCACAGAGCATTCACAGTTCAGACTCTTTGCTTTGCTTTTGGAAGCAACTGATTAATATGATTTACAATGTCTAAAGCTATCAGGTTGAATGGCAACTAATTTGCCATGTCTTCTATGCATTAATCCACCCACTGTATTACACCATTTTACCATCATATCTCAGTGGTGTTTTTAAGCCTGCTTTTGCTGTTTGTTTTAAATCCATCTTCTTTATCAGATCTTTATTTTTGAATCTCCCCAGTTCTGAAAAGTATTTCAACTGCAGAGATAAAAAGGAAAGAATAAAGATGATTGCTCTTATCTCTATATAAAATATATTGTTATTCAGAAGTTGATAGAAATTGTGTCTACTACTTTAAACTTTGTGTGTGTGTGTGTGTGTGTGTGTGTGTGTGTGTGTGTGTGTGTGTGTGTGTGTGTGTTTCAGGACTACTTATGGGTGAAGTCATATCTGCAGTTCTGAGTCATGAAGGCATCGATATCCTTACCCACCTCCCCAAGGGGAATGCTGAGGCTGAATTGATGAGCGTTATCCCAGTATTCTATGTTTATCACTACCTTGAAGCAGGAAATAATTGGAACATTTTTTCTCCTAACTCACTAACTAAAAAAGAGTACCTGAAGAAAAAAATAAAAGAAGGTAAAAAACCCTATTTCACATATCGTATATAAAAATCTTGTGTTTTAAAACTAATAGTTTAATTAAACTAATATTTAGATTGTTATGTATTATACAAAAGCTTCATTGTAAAAGCATGTAACAATTCAGCAACAAAAAAATGATCACGAGGTGGACTTTACTATATGAATAAATACTATTTGCTGTTGCATTTTGGCTTAACTTACCAAAATGCCTGGATGAGAGACAAGACACCTGCATTCCAAATCTACACAGCACTTCCTTCCTTCTTGAATGAACTCAGAATGTTCTACTTCATAATCCCCAATTCAAATGATTCATATACTTCCTTTGAGAAGTTTAATGTTGGCCACAGAGCATACGCTTGCTGCCCAGCACCAAAGGAAGTTTACCACTCCCAGGGGCTAATAAAAGCACTCTGAGTAGAAACGAGGTCAGTGAAGCACTGTGTTCTCTTTCTGGTATCTCTTAGGGCTGACGAGCATCATGTCCTACAAAAATGATGACTATTCTTATAGCATGTGGAAAGGTGGACATGCTAGCACTTGGTAAGTAGATTTTGACTTGCATTTTATGTAGTAGCTGGTTAATTAACTAAAGAATAAGCCTTAATGAAAACTTAACTTGTTTAGTTGTTCAGGCTAAAAGCCTAGTTGCCCTTTACTGTCCTCTTTCTCTTATAAGCCACATCTGATCCAGTAAATACTTTTAGCTGCACATTCAAAATATATCCTGAATTTGATTACTTCTCACCAACTCCACTGCACCATCCTGGTCTAAGCCATTCTCATCTCTCACCTGGATTATTGCAGCTAGCCTCCTCTGGTCTTTCAGCTTCAGCCCTTGCCCCATCTCAGTCTGTACTCAAAATAGCATCTGTTAAAATGTAAGTTAGGTCAGTTATTCAAAACCATTCAGGAGCTTCCCATCTTATCAGGGTAAAAACCAGAGTTCTGACTGTGATCTACAAGGCACTCCATGGTCTGGCCCCACCTCACCTCTCTGACAGTATCCGCTACTATTCTCCTTCATTCCACTTGAGCCTCACTGGCCTCCTTTCTGTTCCTCAAACTTGCCAGCCCTGTTTCTTCCTCAGGGTGTTTGCATTGACTGTTCCTTCCATCTGGAATGCTCAGCCTCAAGTATCAGTATGGCTGGCTCCCTTTCCTCCCTCAGGTCTTTACCCTTAAGTTTCCTTCAATGAGGCCTCTGCTAATTATTCTATCTAAAATCGTACCCCATTCCCATCTCAAGACTTTATATATTTCTCCCCAACTTTCCTTTTCTCCTTAGAATGTATCACTAACATTCTTTCTGATCGTGCTTATTGTCTGTCTGGACACTAGAATATAAACTCTATGTGGGCAGTTCTAAGTATATCTAGCACATAGTAGGCGCTCAATAAGTTCTTATTTTATGAGGCATAATAACTTCCATAATTCTGATGGTTTAAGACAGCCTGAATTAATAAAATCTTCATGACAATCTGTTTTATAAAAATA
This sequence comes from Macroglossus sobrinus, assembly GCA_004027375.1. Classification (NCBI taxonomy): domain Eukaryota; kingdom Metazoa; phylum Chordata; class Mammalia; order Chiroptera; family Pteropodidae; genus Macroglossus; species Macroglossus sobrinus. The sequence goes on along the minus strand of PVKZ01002310.1, from coordinate 67,866 downwards.
CAATCATGCTTTGACAAAATACTTAATAAAAACAAGGTATGCCATGTTTTTTTTATAGATTTTTACTATATGAAACACTTTTAAAGAGTTTACAATATAGAATAATTGACTTTTAGATTATGCTCTTTAACTATTGAGAGTCTCCAGGATTTCATCTTTGACCCTCTTATTTTTTTGTAATCTTTTCTTGTGCAATCTTACCTTTGCCTATGACTTGCATAACTTCTATGCAGACGATGCCCTAATCAATCTCTCAAGGCCTAACTTCTTTCTTAAGCTCCAGATTCACATTTCTGGGGTCTGGGAGCCAAAGACCCTTCAAACACAATCTGTGCCAATCTCATTCTTTTGTTTCTGTGTTTCCTTAATCAGTGCACAGCAATATTCTGTACTTTGTTCCTGCTAACCAAGATTGACTCCTCCCTTTCCTTTTGGCTTTATGTCCAGTCAGTCACCAAATCTCACAGATAATACCTTAGAAGTGGGTCTAACCATATGTGGATGGCACATTTTAAGACCCCTGGAACATAGCAACTAGTAGTAACAACCAGGATGTGGGCGCTGGGTGTTGATCCAGACTGGAAACCACCACAACAGAAGCTGGCAACTAAATGCCTGAAGAACAGAAATCCTCATGAGAAACGTGACAGCATTTGAGTAAACACACCCAGAACCTTTCAAGAGTTCTGAGTGGATGGTGTTCATCCAGAAACAGAAGCACTCATGTACTGTCCACAAGTTCCTTGAGAGAAATATACATAGAATAAAATGGCCAGTAACTGAACACTTTCAAAAAAATGTTTTTTGAGAAATACAGGAAAGAGGCAGAAAGTAAAAAAAGATAATAATAATATTTCATTCATTTTAAAAAGAAGGAAAATGAAAACAACGTTTTAAAGTGAAGGAAGAAGTCAAGTGGTCTGAGTCTCGACGCCATCTGAGGAGCTGAAGAATGGGCAGCTCTAGGGCCACTAAGTGGGTGAATGAACTTGAGGAAGGGAATGATGATGGTTCAAGAGGCATTGTGAGGCTTTTGAATCAGATCCTCTCTGATAATCTTTGAGATATATTAGTAGAGCCTGAATTTGCTTTTTGACTAAGTAATTATGATCATTAAAGCTTCCTTGTGAGGTGATGAGTCCTGCATCAATAGCATGGCTCCAGGGGGTGCTCATAACTCTCCCATAGATGTTATGGAAGGGAGTTCCATTTTTAATCATTAGGCATCAATTTTTAGCTTTTGTGCAAGCTGACTATGTCACAATTATAGAAGATGTGTGGTTCACATTTATTGACTGAACGTTTTTAAAGACCTTCCTAAAATCTTCCCTTCTCTTGTAAAATGGACATAACTTACTTTGGAATTGCATGTTTTAAAATGTTTTTTTTTTTAAAGAATAAACAGATATGAACTGAGTAAAAAACGCTGTAAATTGAAAGCCAAAAGGGATTCAACATCTAAATGTTTATTTATTTGATTTTGTCTTAAAGGTTTACAGCTTTTGCTTTAAGAGTACTGGGCCAAGTACATAAATATATATCTCAGAGCCAAAATTCAGTTTGTAATTCTTTAGCATGGCTGGTTGAGCATTGTCAACTACCAAATGGATCTTTCAAGGAAAAGTCCAATTATCAACCACTAAAATTACAGGTAAGGAAACAAATGTACAGATTAGCAATAGTTTCATTTACAATTTTGAGTTTCATTCTCATCCTATTTTAGGATGATGAAGAAGAGAGGAAAAATATATATGTAATCTTGCAAGAAACTCTCCTTGTATACAGGCAAAGAACTTGAAAGTTCTTTCCATACTCCTCTTCAGACCATCCAGTATAAAAGTTAGATAAGTAGTATCTTAGACATCTTGTATAACAGGCATTGATGGTTCATAGGGAGCAAGTGCTAGGGATCTCAGTACCACTTATTTATCAATGTAGCCTAAGGATGGAATCTGTACCTGAAGTTCAAAGCTGTCTTGTAAGACAGCTGCAATGTGTTGTCACAAAAGATGGGAGAGATCCTATTTGTACTCTGTTAGGAGAGATTGGGGTCAATCTATTACAAAGTACAACACAGTGTTGTTTGAGATATGCTTTTTTTTTTTTTTTCCAAACAACAGAAGTTTATTTCTCACAGTTGTGGAGGCTGGAAGTCTAAGTTCGAGGTGCCTGCAGGGTTGGTTTCCTCTCTCTGTGGTTTTCACATGAATGTTTTCTTGCTGTCTCTTCCCATGGTCAATTTTCTGTGCTCATTCACTCATGGTTATCTTTTATGTGTCCTAGTCTCCTCTTATAAGGACACCAGTCAAATTAAAGTAGGGCCTACCCTAACAACCTCATTTTAACTTAATTGCCTCTTTAAAGGTCAAATCTCAAATACAGTCATATTCTGAAGTATTGGGAGTTTAATATGCAAATTTTGAGAGAATGCAATTCAGCCCATAAAGGCAGGATAAGCTCTGAGCCTTTGTCAGCCCCACTTCAATCACCATCTCCCATCATCAGAGAAGTGGCCAGAATCAAAATATGAAATATGCCTAGCACTGTGCTGAGCAAATAGTAGACCTCTTTCTCTTCCCCTGTTTGTGTTTCCCATGGTAAATTTGGTAAGCCAGAGACAGGGCTATCTATGATCCATGACAGAGGGAAAATAATGCACAGTGGAACCACTAATCTGAGCCCTGAAAAAACCACCTCACTGCTCCTCTGAGTCTCTGGTCCCTCATGCATAACATGGAGAGAATGCCAGTTATCTTGTTTATAGGATGTTGTGAGAATTAGACAAGGTAGCAGGTCTGAAAGTGCCTAAAAACAGTATGTGGCTCAATCCTTGAGACATGCTTTAATTATAAAGTAATTTCAATATCTCTCCAAGATATTGCTGCAGTATGTTCTACTCTTTAGAATGTTTTTCTAAGATTCAAGTTTTATTGTTGTTGCTGTTTCGCCTACCCCAATCCAGTTCCTTCCATGTTAGGTACAAGTGGCTCCCTGGCTAACAGGGATCTCATAATTGTCCTCTGTTGGAATAATAACATATTAGGACTGCCACAAGAAACGGGGCAACTGATATCATTTAAGTACTATTTGAAAAGTAAAATACTATAACAATTTTTTTCTTAAGATATCCACCCATTCATCCATCTATCCCCATTTATTCAACAATCATTCATTGAGCACCTAATACATGCAAGGCCTTATTTTGGGCAGCATGGGGGAGGAAGAGTAGGAAGGGTGCACCAGACAATATCCCTGCCACAAAGGAGCTCACATACTGGTGGGGAAAGTAGAGTAAAAATACTAGCAACTCTCATCAAGATGTAAGTGTATGTATTCATTCCTTCGTTCAATAAATATTAATCGAATGTCTACTAAGTGCTACATGGTAAAAGCACAACAGCGAATAAAACAGGAAATACATGTTAAAAAAAAGGGAAATATGATTTCATTCAAAGCAGGGGATCTTACCTAGATTGGAGGAGTTGAAAAAAATGAGTTGACTAGGTTCCTGGGAGCTAGAAAGGAGGGAGTCAGGAAGAGTGTTCCAAGTGGAGCCAAAAGCACTGGTATTTTTGAAGTAGAAAGAGGGTGGTTCATTCAAAGAGCTGGGGGTGAGTGGCACAAAATAAAACTGGAGAAGTAACTAGAGATCGCTTCATGGTATGTCTTATAAGGGTTGTATTAAAACATCACTAGCCCAAGAGGAAAAAATATGGGAGAACAGTGGCAGAATAGTGCTTTGGGCATTTTAACAAGGTCTTGAAGGAGGAGGAGAATATGAATGTGGTGAAGAGGTATGAAATAGAGCTTCAGGCTGAGGTAGAGAAGGGCATGAAGTCAGAAAGACTCAGAGCTTACTGAGAAATAGCAAGCAATCCAACTGGAATGCATGAAGAGAGAGGGATATTAAGCTCACAATGAATATCAGAATCATGTCATTTCACTTGAAATACACCATTTCACTCTCCTTTACAAATATTGCTTATTTTCAGGGTACCTTGTCTGCTGAAGCCCAAGAGAACGCCTTATATCTTACAGCCTTTGCTGTGATTGGAATTAGAAAGGCTTTTGAGATTTGCCCCCTGCTGGTAAGTAAGAGTTTCTCCAATGCTCATCATCTATTTCTATACCACATACTGGGCAGTGGGGGAAAATATCTGTAATTCCAGAATCAAAGGATTTCAGAATTATAATAGATATTGGTAACCACCTAATCCAACCCATTCGTTGACAATTGAGAAAACTGAGGCCTATAAAACAGGTGAATTTAATTGTTCAGTTTCACAGACCACTGAATTATAGAGCTGGGACTAGAACTGGTAACTTCTGACTGTGATGAGAGAATGACGTAGCACCCCTAGCTTCCTTCTCTTATCTATGCCAAATCTTACAATATGTATATGACTCTTATCTATAGTTGAGGCACTCTATATTATGGAACTACTGAGGATAAATGATAGCACGTTTGCTTCTTTGGGTTGTGCCGTTTCATTTGCTTGGAATCTGAAGAGAGAAAGGAGAGGATTTATTTAAGTGAATCATCATTAAAAATTTCAAGAGGTAACAGAGATGATACTCTGATCTGAGACGACACAGGTGCCTGAGCTTAGGTTAAATATTTCTGCCTACAAATCAGAAGTAAATTAGACATGTCCTTCAAACCAGCATATAGAACAGAGATGGAAAAACCCAAGGAGATTTGTAGGACTTTAACCACAAAACAAAATAATGATTTTTCTTTATTTTAAGAGATTTGTTATTTATACTTAACAAGACAAAATAACCAATGAGGACCAGTTTCCAGGGACCTAAAGGACCAGCTGGCACTTAGCAGTACATGAGTAAGATACAGGTGGAGCTGGGAGAGAAGGCAGCAGGTGATATGTGAGCAGCATTGCACCACACTTTCTCTTAACCACTTATCCAAAATAACTATTTTAGTTGTCTCAGAACAAAACAATTGAGACTATTTTTCCAGGAATCAGGATCAAAAAGTGCTTTGGCAGCTTGGCTCTTTTTCTGCTAGTTATGATTTTATTTAGTAAAATTCCTTTTGAAAATGTGAATCTGTCTCAGCTATTTGAAGGACATGTCTAATTTACTTCTGATTTGTGGGCAAGAGAATTTAACCTAAGCTCAGGAATAATGAAAGCTGTGTGTATGCTTAGTGCTTCTTCCCAGAGGCGAGGTCTGACATGAGAAGCAGAAACTAAAGGGGAAAACCTCTAGAGGGAGGTGAGAATTCAGGGTCAAAAGGCTTGACCTGATTGGACAACCTCGTTTTCACTTCTGGGATTACACTCTGCTCCTTCTCCTGTAAGGATTTGCTTCAGCGAGACACCATCCATTTCCATAAGGCCATTTCTCTTTCCACCCTTTATTTTGTCTACTTTAGGATAGCACCTCTGGGGTTAGTTCACATTAGATGATAGGCTGATGCTTGACAAAGAACCTTAGATATCTTCTGCCTTCGTTTTCCAGAAAATCAGCACAGCTCTAACTAAAGCGGAAACCTTTCTGCTTGAAAACACTCTCCCAGCCCAGAGCACCTTTACCCTGGCCATTGCCGCTTACGCTCTTTCTCTGGGAGATAAATCTCACCCACGGTTTCATTCCATTGTCTCAGCCCTGAAGAAGGAAGCTTCAGTGAAAGGTATGACTGTTTCCATACATTTTTCAGCAAGCATTTACTAAGCATATAGAGTCTGCTAATTCTGGGAAGCGGATGGTGGCATGCAAAGTTGAATAAGAAAGAATCACTGCCTTCAAGGAATAAACCATCACAATACAATGTAATGAGTGCTGTTATTTATTTATCCATTTATTCAGCACATATTAATTCATTCCTAAATACAACAAATATGGATTGAGTACTTCCTATGTACCTGGCACTTCTAGGCTTTGGGGATAAAGAAACGAGAAAAAAATCCAGGCCCTCATGAAACTTGCAGTCTAATTTAGGAGAAACAAACACAATAAAGAAGTAAAACATTGCATATAGCAAATAGGTTTGTGATGACTAATATGAAAAACATAAAGGTGGGAAAAGAGACAGGGAGAGGTGGTGGGGTTGTAATTTTTGACAGGGTAGTCAGGCTTAAGCCTCACTGAGAAGATGGTATTTGAGTTGAAAGCTGAAGAAGGTGAGGAAGCAACCTGGTGGCTATCTAGAAGGGTGCTCCTGGTAGAGAAAAAAGCATGTGAAAATGCCTGAGGCAGGAGCTTGCCTCGTTCTCCAAGAATGGCAGGGAGGCCAATATGGCTGGAAAAGAGTGAGATGAGAGATAGATACTGAGGTCAGAGAAGAGTCAAGTAGGGCTTTGGAGATCATTATAGGAGCTCTATAAGACTCCTGTATACAGTTATGCAATGTACAAAGCACTCAAGCAAGCCAGTGAATCGAGACTAAAATCCAGTCAGTGCTTCACTTCCTCAGCTATGGGCCATGGTTTGGGTCTGCTTCCACCCAGAGGAAGGCACACCTGTGTCTCATTCACATAAAAGTGCTGTGGGGGCCAGTGGGAGCCCTAGATCTTTAACTTCCATTTCAAGTAAGAAGGGAAGGCATTGGAGGATTTTGCACAGAGGAGTGCATAAGTTGCCTTATATTGTACCAGCTTGCCTAAAAAGGTATAAATATCATTTTGAAGAATAAACATACTGCTTCCAATAAGTCAAGAGTAAAAAAATAGAGACTATCAGTGGTCACTGGCCAATGTGCCTATACCAGCATGAGCATGGTTGGGCACTTCTGAGCCCTCTCTTGACGGAAGTTTTCCAAAAATTTAATGAATCTTAAATGAGGTTTATAACCATCTACAGAATCTAACTTCTGTCATTATTTTAAAATGACTGAATCTTAACACATATCTCAAAACCACTTATATTTCATTTGTACTAACACAAAAGAAATATCTTGAGTATTTTATGAATTCTAAAATCATAGAATTTAAGAGCTAGAAAATGACTTAATTCAAATAATGTTTGAGCTGGAAGTATCTTTTATAACCAAATCTTTCATTTAAATACAGCAAATTTGAAAGAGAGGGAAAATATCTTGTTCAAAATCATGCAAATAATGAAATCCTAAATTTTAAACTGAGACATCAAAATTTTTACTAATCTTCAAAAATGATTTCCAAATATGCTTTACTGTATTTTTCAAATAATTTATTTGAAAGGGCATTTGAGATGGCAGGTTTAAATTTCTAGAACAATAACAAACTAATATAATTGAGAACCTAATTTATGAAAAGTGCTGCATATATGAAATTATCTTTAGTGCTTTAACTTGGGAGCCGATAATAAAAGACTGAACTAAAGCTTTGGATGTGATCTCATAATTTCTGGGATGTATATTTTTCCTATCAAGGAAAAAAGTTCTCCAATTTATCTTATAGTGTTAATAATAATAATAAGCCCTTTCTATGTACATGGTGTTTTCTGGTTTATAAAAATGTTTAGTATCTCACTTGAGTTTCACTGCAAGGTAGAAAGTACTAACTACACTTTAGGTATTAGGAAACTGAGTACCATAGAACTAAAGAATCTGTTCAAGTGACATAGTCAATTAGTACAGATGAGAACCCGAGTATACTAATTCCCAGTTTATTGCACTTTCCACTCTACTACACTATTTCTCCCTAGTACATGCAGTGTGATATTGTGTTTTATAAAAAAATATATTTTAATAAATATATATTCAATGTTTATATAAATACTAAAATATTTATACAAATGTATATTTAGATAACTAACTATATTTCTCATATGTATTTGGTCTCTGTCTATGGTTCCTGACTCACAACTCCCAAACCCTTGGAATTTCCTAAGTATTGAGAGCAATAAAGGAATCTTTTATTAATGAGGTGACTTTTGAAAAGCCCTTAGGCAACCTATGGATGGGGGCTGGTTGCCAGGGAAACAACCATGTGATTAGAGGGTTGAAACTTTTAGTGCCAGTCCCCCATCCAACCTTCAGGAAGGGGAGAGGAACTAGAGGCTGAATCAGTCACCAATGGCCAATGATTTAGTCTATCATGATTATGTAATGAAGCCTTTATAGAATCCCAAAAGGACCAGATTCAGAGAGCCTCCAGGTTGGTGAACATATGGAGATTCGGGGAGAGAGGAAGAGTGACACAACTCCATGCCCTTTCCCCATGCTTTACCCTGGGCCTCTCTTCCATCTGGCTCTTCCTGAGTTATATCCTTTTATAATAAACCAGTGATCTAGTAAGTAAAATATTTCTCTGAGTTCTGTAAGCTGCTCTAGCAAATTAATAAAACCTGAGGAAGGGGTCTTTGGAACTTCTAATTTATAAACCATTGGTCAGAAGTACAACCAGGGTTTGGGACTGGCATTTGAAGTAGTCTGAGGCCTGGGGCAGTCTTGTAGGACTGAAGCCTTAACCTGTGGAATCTGATGCTATCTCTGGCATCAGAGTGTCAGAACTGAGTTGAATTACCAGATACCTGCAGGTGTGTTGTGAGGGGAAGCCCTTCCTACATTGGAAATTGAGTCTCAGAACCATCCTCTGCTACCAAAGATGTGGACTTCCCATGTTAACCTTTTTAAATAAAAACAAATAGCACTGTAATAAGGAATCTTGTTTTGCATTGGTCACCTTGAGGAAGTTCTTTTTACAAAAGAATAAGACACTGCTGGAAACCAGAAGGCCACTACCAGAAGAAACTGCTAGAAACCTGCTAGAATTGCTATGCCATATTAATATAATCATATTAATCAATGTGATATGTTGATGTTCAGGTAGTCAACCAGCTTATCGATTTTGGAAAGATGATCAACAGAATGACAGCCCTACACCTAACACTGGTACAGCACATATGGTGGAAACCACTGCATATGCTTTACTCACCTTTCTAAACTTGAAACAGATAAATTATGTTAACCCGATCATTAAATGGCTATCTGAAGAGCAGAGGTATGGAGGTGGCTTTTATTCAACTCAGGTAATGTTTCTTTGCCTTGTTTTATCCTCCTGAAAACATTTTTGCTGCCTCCCTCACCACTTATTCCACATTCATTCTGGCATGTCTTAAATAGGAATAAAATGGATGGAACTAAAGGACTCTCAGAGGTTATCTGCATTGAACCCATTTTATACAGAGGGGCAAATCAGCCCTGGGACGTTCGTTCAGGGAGTTAGTGGCCAAGCCAAAATCAAAACGCAGTTCTTTTGACTCTAATTCCAGCACTTCCTTTATGATTCTTAATGACCATGAAGGACTAGTAAGGTTATCAACAAGTATGTCACATCCTATATAATAGACAGTGGCTGCCATGTAGACAAAGGTACCAAGGTTCTTTCCCCCAAAATAAATAAAAAGTGAGAGAAATACCAATTGTTACATGTTTATCTACCTACCAATGTAAACTCCTTTGAATATGTATATTTTATGTGGTTGTATAATATACATCTATATTCAACTATAGTTTAAATGTTAAAATCTTCCCTGTACCTGGTTGTTTGGACATGAAAGAGCATGTGAAAATGTATATAAAATTTAGAGCTGGGGGTCCTTCAGGATTACTTTAGTGATCATCTTATCCTTGGAGGTCAAAGGATTTCATCTTGGGTAAATCTATAGGCTTAGCAGGAAATAGTGACCCATTGATGAGCATTGGCTGCAAAGGACACGAGCAGACGGAGTAGCCATGTATTTGACATCTGTGATGTGGTCACATTTCCTGATTTGATAGATGAGAAAAACAAGCCAGAAAAATTAAGTTCATTTATTTATTCCTTCAACAAATACTTGTTGAATAGCTAACTATGAAATGTAATGGATTCAAGGACAGATATATTACTTGCCCCCATGACTCTTATATGACAGTGGGGAAATCCAACAAGAAACTATACATAAAAGTATTACAAATTGAGATGATCTGTCTAAAGGGCAAAGGGGAACCTTAAACAAGGGAAAAGGGGAGCTTATTTATGGCCTCACTGTGGGGATATTCAAGCTGAACCCTAAGGATGAGAAGGAGATAGTCATGCAAGGAGTCAGGGTCATTCTGCAAAGAGTGACATCCCTGAGGTCACATGCTCAGGATTATGGAGAACCCGGACATGAAGCCACGTGTCCTTCCTGTCGCTGCTAAGAACAGCATCCTAATTGTTGAGGGAGAGAACTTCCTTCCACCTCCACACGAGAGCCCTTAACCAGTTTCACTTGGCCAGCTAGAGTTTCATCTCCAGATAATGTGGAGTTTCATCCCCACCTGCTCATAAGAAAGGGTATTTGTAAACAGAGAGCATATAAACAAGCTAAACTTACTTTTGTGCCTTGCCGATTGTTAATAGGATACAATTAATGCCATCGAGGGCCTGACAGAATATTCACTCCTGATAAAACAACTTCACTTGAATATGGATATCAATGTTTCTTACAAGCATAAAGGTGACCTCTACCAATATAAGATAACAGAGAAGAATTTCCTTGGGAGGCCAGTAGAGGTAAATGAAAGATGTTTTATAATATTTTACAATTGGATGGGACCTTTGAAATCATCTGTTCCACACTTATTTTACAAATGTATCTATTTACTACTTAAACATATAGTGAGTGCCTACTGTGTCCTAAGCAGGCATGCCCGCTATGTCCTGGGCACTGGGAATTCAAAAATAAAGCTCAAGAACCTGTGTGTATACGGGGTAGGTGAGGGGAAGACAGTTGTTTAAACAATGAAAAAATAAGAGCCTTGATAGATATATAAAAGGACAGAGAGGAGCCTCCTGAGCCAGGCTGAGAGTTGGGAAGAGTTTGTCAAAGATGTCCAGATGGATGGGTTAAATCTAAAAGAATCAGAGGATTTAGCCAGGTGAAGAAAAAGAAAGAACATTCCAGGCATAGAAGATAGCACTCACAAAAGTACGGCAGTAGGATGAGAGAAGACACATTTGGGAGCCTGCTGGTGGTTCCACCTGGTCCAGTTGCACATGCAGACTGTGGCCAAATTGGAACTGACCTTTAGGTCCCCCAACAACTTGTCCCATGTCCTTTGCTACTACTCGGTTTTTAAAAATAAAAATCTTGATGGCCTATGAGAATTTCCCAAAGGAAAAGACAGGTGGAAAAACTTAAGTTCCTATCAATAATAGTGTACAGGTGCTAAACGTTATTTTAAGATTATTGGATTATTTTAAAGTATATTTAAATGTACAAATAACTGAAAATAGTTCTTATTGTTCATTTTCTCCCCAAATCCATGTTTCTGAAAAATAAATAGGCATGAGAAATAAAATTTACTGTAAAAATTGCAAACTAGTGATCTAGAGTATGTATGTGTGTATGTATAATAGAGAGATGGATGGATATAGATATAGATGTAGATGCAGACATAGACATATTCTAACATTTAAAAATTCAGAGATGTTAAATAAAAACTCGATTCCCAAATCCTCTTGAAAAACCAAAGATCTGGCAATAGGGCGCTAGAAGTGGCATTCGCTCTGCAATTTGTTACAGTGCCTACCAGTCATGTGACAGATGCACTTTTATGCTTGCTTTGTGCCTGGGCCTCTACAGGCATTTGTGCTTGTGGCCCCCAGTTTGGAAACATGTCACCTTTCCTTTGGGAGCATTTAGAGTTCTCCAGACAGTCACATTCTGAGTCAAGGGTCTAAGCTTTAAAGAGAATCTGTGGCCTAAAAAGCATGGTAGACTACCGTTTGAGGTAGCTGGAGTCATTCTTCTCTCACAGGAGTGATGCTATAAGGGGCCTTTTGTCACCTTAAAATAATGTAAACCTCGGCTCATGATGCTGCCTTCATATGAAACCCAGATTGTTTTGATATAGTTTTTGGAATTCTCTACTCCAGCATGATACACAAGAAAAATGTTTGGTAAACTCTAGTTTAAATGACATTAAACAAATTCTTTAGTACAGGATTCCCTTGTCTTTAACATGTATATTATTACTAAGTCGTATGACTCTAGGGAAGATTGGACAGTAGGCAGAGTGGAGTGTACGTTTGACAAACTTATTTGTCACTTATTCGTCCACAGAACCCTTCTCTCATGCAGTATCTCGATGTACAACATTCTAGTAAATGTTGCTGTATTCCATCAGGGAGAACAAGAAAGTTGGCCTGTTTACCTACATTTAGTAAAATGTGAGGGAAGGGACAACCTTTCATGCATAGCAAATCCCTTTTGCTCTAGTGTTCCAGGGGAAGAGTAGGCTGCAGCCTAGGAGTAAGAGAAGAACCAACTCCTTAGGCCTCTTGCTCAAAATGATCTCTCTCATGCTTTCCACAAGGTAGAGAGCACTTGTATGATGGATTTTCTCTGCAAGGGAGAATTAACTCAGTTCATGCATTCAGTGTCCTCCTAGCAGAATGGAAAGAAGAGCAGCAGCAGCTAAGGATTTGACAGGTTTTGATGAGGTGCTAAGGGGTTTGGGTGGAGTGCCAGGCGTTTCAATAAACAGAGATCAGTGGAAGTAGAGAAAACAAGCCATTAAGAAGTGGAAGAGGGGCAGAGCAGAAGGTGGGAGGGGCAAAGACAGATTGCACCCACTTTAGAGTTACACTGAAGTTGCCTGTACTTGCTAATGAAAAGGATCTCCTGTGGCACATAGGATGCTGATACCCAAGCTAGGCACAGAAAGAAATTTACATAGTTGGCAAAAAAAAAAAATGATGATCCAGTTTACCATAACCATATATAAATGAAGATGTAACCAAAAGTAACTTCTGACATGTTGGTTTTGCTGGTTTACTCAGGAGATTTCAGATACCTTATTTAACATGTAGAAGGGAAAGAAAATTCCAGTATTTTTTACTGCCTACTATGTGCATAGGATCTTCAGTGTTGTATCCATTTAATCTCACAAGAACTCTGAGAGCGGAGGCTGGCAAGTGTCAGCCCACTCTTTTCATTGCTCTCTCCTCCCTCCCTATTAAATAATAAAACAAAGCATGGTTTCTCCATCCACCTTTCCAGGCATCTCTCAGTGATGACCTCGTTGTCAATACTGGATATAGCAGTGGCTTGGCTACAGTGCATGTAAGTATTTTATTGAGAGCAACTTAATTGGGAGTTATGTGTCTGCTTGTGTCACATAACATTAAAAAGTAGGGACTTTGCCACACAAAGTTACAGAAATCTGGGCTTTGGTAACTATGACCAAAGTGGGATTCATTTATCTAATTCTTTCTAGCTATCCTCATAGCTGTCCACACAAATTCTTTTTGAAAATGGCTGTTTTTAAACCTTGTATGTATATAGTCTGTATATTTGTGGAAATTACATATGTAACTTAATTATATATGTATATATGTGATTGTATGGTTATATATGTATGTATACATATGACATGTATGAACATATGCACACACATATATACATGTATTCTCTGATTAGTAACATAGTCACATCTCATTTATCTACCATTATTGGGTATAGATGTATATATGTAAGAGCTTAGGTTTATTTTATTTTAGCTATAGACTGCATGGACTTACATAGAGAGCTTAGAAAAACTTGGAGCTAAATGGCTAAAATAAAATGAACCATGTGTTCCGAGCATAAATTAACATTCTGTGGATGATTTTCATTATGCTCTTTTTAGTACATTTATTCCTTCAGAGACTGTTTATAAGATTACACGGGCAGGGGATGGATTGTCCTCTTTTCTGTCACTTCTAATTGCTCTCAGTATACCTATTTCTGGCAGCATCCCATCCCATCCATACATACCCATAATTTATTGTTTACCAGGGTGGTGTGTAGGCTGGGAGAAAACTACACTTCCTTGTAGTGTTATGTGTAAAACAGAAGGTACACATTCAACGACGAGAATCTTAGGAACTTTCCTGTAGAGTGAGGTGCTCAGATTCAACTATGTGGAATTTGGACCAAGGTACTGTCTGGCTAAGGGTCAGTTTTTGCTTACTTTGGGCTCTACAGCTATGTTTTCAGGTTGCGGAGTTTGCCCAAAGCCCAGCTGCTGGGAAAATTGGTCTTGAATGTACATCATTTGCACTGGATTTTGAAAATGATACTTCAAGCATCCCATCTGTGGCTGCATTACTGCCGTAATACCTTTTCTACTGTCCCATTTTAAATAAAATCTTCTTGTTTATTTTTCTCAATGTAGATAGCTACTGTGGTTCACAAAATTAGTACCTCTGAGGAAGTTTGCAACTTTTATCTGAAAATCGAAGCCCAGGAAATGGAAGGTAAGACAGCATAGTTTACACTGTAATTTTGGCTAAGCATAAAGAATGTCAGAAAACTTCACCTATTAGAAAAATGTACTCGCTCAAAAATCAAAGTTTCTTAATCAAATTCTTATAACAGAGTAAGCATTACTGCCATTTATTGTAATAGAGGCAACTCTTTAATAATATTTGAAAACCGATATTAAGTGACTTAATAACTAAGCTAAAGGTATGCACTATTGACCAAGAAATTGTTTTGACTAATTTACTTTTAAATAATGTAACTAGTTGTAAAGCGCCAGAATGGTCTAATTTCAGAACTTTAAGTTTCTGTTACTTTTGCGTCAGTGTCCCATTCTAAGACCCTGAATTTCCCTGTCACCCTATTGGATTTCTACCCGTTACCTTTTCTGTATTCCAAGGGTTCTGACAGATGCACATTTCTCTGCCTCCATCTTTAACTTGGTCTCTCCGGCACTTGTGGGCTTTTATTCACGTGCTGTTTTTATTTTCTACCGGTGGCCTTCACATGGCTCTCTGGTGGGTGGGTTGTTTCCTACCAGTCCAAAAGCGAGTCCACACGCACACTCCAGTCCCCCTGCAACCATGGCCCCAGGGGCGGGGTGTGTGCTGCTCCTCTGCCCTGGCTGCTTCTCAGAGGCCTCTTCCTACTGCAAATATTCCACTGAATCCAGGCATCTGCTCTTCCTCCCTACAATCTCCCCCAAACGTGTTACCGATACATATTTACCTTAAATGACTCCTTCCTTAAAGTACAAGTTCTTTGAGAGCAGAGAATTGTTCTAATGATTTAAAGACTCTCCAGTATCGTCAGTAGCCATGAATTTTTATTAAAATCACTAAAAGTGCCAACTTCCAAATCACAAATAATTTTTAAGTGTGTTCAGAGACCTGCTCATTAATGGTTCTGTTCTGACAGTTTCTAAAACAGTTAAAAATGGTTTACTCTTTTTTGTTTGTTTGTTTGCTTGTTTGTTTGTTGTGTGTGCTAGCATCCAGCCTCAGTGATACGGATTACAAGCGCATAGTAGCATGTGCCAGGTGAGCAATTTCCACAGAGGGGAGTGTAAATTTCAAGGTCTCACTTTCGCTATTATATTATTTATTTATATATATTTAGAATTTTAGCATGGCCAGAAGATGCAAAGTTGTTCACTTTTTAAAATGGAGAACATAACAAGTATTCTTAAATAGCTACTGACTATACAGAAGAGCTTTGTTTTGGCTCATATGTAGCTTCCCTCCTGTTTTTAGCTTTCTTCTAATTCAAACACTATAATATTAATTTTCTTCTGTCTTTTAAAAAGCTAAAGATGTGATATAAGTATCAGGAAAAGAAAGAACTAAAAAGATTCTCTCATAAGCAGCTCCTACTCTCTTACCTAGAAAGATCACATTCACACAGCAAAATCTCTGGCCCGTATCAGCCAGTGATTCTCAACTCAGGCTTTGCACTAGGTCAGCTGGAGAGCTTTTAGCACTTTCAAAATTCCAACCTCACTTCCAGAGGTCATTCTAATGGTAGTGTTGAGAACCACGGATGTTGCATCCTCTGCAAACCAACTCCAGAGGCCTAAATTGGCCACTGTATTCATTTCCTTTGCTGCTAAGTAATGAAATTTAATGCTTAAAACAACTCAGACTTGTTATCTTACAATTCTAGAGTTCAGAGGTCATAAAATCAAAGTGTCATCAGGGTGCATTTCTTCTAGAGGCTCTAGGGGAGAGTCCATGTCCTTGCCTTCTCCAGATTCTAGAGGTCCCCTGCATTCTTTGGCTTTTGGCCCTTTCCTCCATCTTCAAAGCCAGCAGTGCAGCATCCTCCAATCTCTCTCACTGACTCTGCTGTCTGCTTCCATCATCACATCTCCTTCTCTGACTCTCCTGCTTCTTTGCCTTATAAAGACCCTTGTGATTACATTGAGTTCACTCAGATAATTTAAAAAAATCTCACTATCTCAAGATCTTTATCATAATCACATCTACAAGTCCCTTTTGTAACAGATTCACAGGTTCAGGAGATCAGGACATGGACATCTTTGGGGGCCATTATTCTGCTTACCATCCCCACCATTCTAATATGTTTATGAAAATGTAGGGTTTTGAAAATATGTATATATTTCTTAGCGATCTCAGAGTGAATCAGTGGCAGAGCCGGGACAAGAACACAGGCTTCTTTCCTCTCCTCTCCATCCCCCTTGGCACCTTCTGTTCTGTTCTGTTTCCTTAACTCCTCCTGTTCTCAGTAACAGTGATTTCTGTGGTTGGCATGTTGCTGTTTTTACTTATAATCACACTTGATGTCAAAGCACTCAAAATGGATAATTAAGAAATCCCACAGAGTTGTGTCATAGATTAGAGCTGAAAAGGACTTTAGAGATGGCACAGTAACCCCCTTATTTTAGAAACAAAGGAACCGATACCTGAAAAGGTAAAGTAACAAGCCAAGTTGTCACAGAGTTAGAAGCAGAGCTAGGGCCTCAAGCCCCAGACCCTGACACCTCTTCTAGTGTCTACACGACTTCCTTTAATCAGTGTCATCTGAGACCAGTAACCTCAGGAACACACATTGTTCCTCACATCCTCCTTCCCAGCTCTTTCCCAGCCATTTCCCAGCTTTGTCTGTGGTCCCAGCCCAGTCGCTCTCAGGACTTCTTCACAGCAATCCCTCCTTCCTTCTTTGGCCAATTTCTGCCCTCTTTTCCCCCTCACACACCCTTCCTTATTCCTCAATGTTCTCTCCATTAAGGTCACCCTTTCCCAGGCAGGTTTCTTCTTCCTAACTGCCATTCCTACACATGGGTACCTCTCTTCTGGGGGAAAAGGTATGATCACAGTTGTCTTTAAATCCATAACACTTGTCCTGGGGAAGTATGAGCAAACTTGTTCTGGGCAGAGCTAAAATCAATGTTCACGACCCTACAGGGAGACACCTGGAGTGGGCATAAGAAGGGCAGAAGGGCTCTCTGATAATGGAGCTGGACACCTGTGGGGCAGCCTCTGCCATGAAGCACTCAAGTGACTTTCAGCCACTCAGCTTCCTAACGCAGTGATATTGGACAATCTGATCTCAAAATGTCTGCCAGTCCTAATGTTTCACAACTCTTCTGTACATAAAAACACTCTCATCAAACACTCATTCAGTGATTTCATTGACTGGAGGCCTAATTCTAGATTGTTAATACACAAGAGAAAGCAAATAGAGATGTAATGTTGAATATTCTATCCTTTGGTTTTTACAAATTGGGGACAGAAAGTTCAAAAAAGCCAGGTGGAATATGCTTTTGGCTCTGGGAGGTTGGAAAAATTACAAAAGTAACTGTGTACTACTTATTCATGTGAGAAATTCTTTGCCCTCAAATATTCTCATTCCTGATTTTTAAAATGCCAGCACACAATTTCTGGGTTCAGAGGATCTCTTTTGTGTATTTAGCTTTTTACAACATCTCTGTTGGATTCATAAGAAAAGGAAAAAGGATTTTATTTCTCTCCTTCTCTCAAACAAAATGCCTTTGGGAAAGAGTGCTGTCTTTGGCAGCAGGCAAAGGGCTTCTTGAAAGGAAGGTTTCTGTTCCATGGTTGAAACAGTCACCATAGCAACCAGTCATCAAGGCTCCAGCAACTTTTCATAGACACTTTCCACTCAGGAGGCCCTTTTCCATCCTGTTGACAGAGTATTTGCATCTGTGAGCAAGAATTCTCTGCTTCTGGTGACACTCACCCATTCAATTAGGGAGATGGCCAGATGTCAGATTACAGTTCCAAGTTGCTTTATAATCTGTTTTAAATTGTTAATCTGGTGAAGAAAGGAGTTAAATTTTTATAAGCCAGGAATTTTATAATATTTTAAATTATTACGATAAATATTACACCTAAAATTGAATAAGGTCTGCTCTATATATGCTCTATAAAGTATGATTGGGGAAAAGAGAGCCTTTGCCAACTCACTAATTCAAATAATACTTCCCATTTCACTAATATTTACTTCTTTAGGTAAGATCAATTCATTTTCCCCTATGAGCTTGTTTTTTTTAGTTTCTTCATTTAATTCTGACTGTTCTTCCAAGCTCCACTCTCAAATGTCCAGCTGCCTCTGAAGCATTTTGAGATGAAGCTAGAACCTGACACTTAATCTTTGCAGAACCACACTCACCGAGCCCCTGTTCTTAGGCCCTGACCCACCAACTTGCCCCTTTTTAAGTTTTCTAATCTGCTTAATGGCAACACGAAGCCTCTGCCACTCAAAAGGAAGCCTTGGAATTATAAATATAAATGTAAACACGTTTATGCTCCTTCAAAGTTAATTTTATAAATAAGAAAATGAGCTCTAAAAAGAGAAAATAATCTGTGGAAATCTCCCAGCAGAACTGGAATAAAACCCAGGTTTCCTGAATCTCCATTTCACTGTTCTTTTCTCTCTTACCAGAAACAAAAGAAAAAAAAAAACACCAAATCTCCCATTTTACCCTCTTTGCTTTATTCCTTAGCTTCTCCTCAAGCACAACTCCTAGACAAATGGTAGTCCTTAAAACATATTTTTAAAAGTAAAATATCTATTATAGAAAATCTGAAAAATAGAGAAACGCATGAAAAAGAAACAAGATAATCACTTATAATCTCACCATCTAAAGAAAGTAGCTGCTAATATTTTAGTGTATTTCCTTCAAGTCTTTTCCTGAACATGCTTAATGAGTCTCTTTCCAATATACAGCTAATTTTCTTTCTTGAATATGGTCTGTTAGCAAAAGAACTAGAATGAGAATCAAGAGACTTATGTAACTCTGAGTTGAACCAGTAATGTGACTTTCAATAAGTGCCTTATTCCCATCCTCAGTTTCCTCAACCAGTTAATTAAGAGCTTGAACTAAACAACTTTTATGATGTCTTCCAGCTCCAAAATGATGGTCTACTGAGATTATTGGTCAAGCGAATAAAGAGCAGAGATGACTAAAAGGTCTCCTGCAACTCTAAGATGACTAAAAGGTCTCTAATTCAGAGATTTCAATGTATATATTGTAGAAAGGCAAATAAACAGAGACCCAGCTTTGAAAATTAAAGCCTACCAAGGAATAGGGCCTTTTCTTAAAGAATATTATCCATTTATTTATTCTATTTTCTAATCTCTAATTATTTCAGCTACAAACCCAGTGCGGGAGAATCATCATCTGGGTCCTCCCATGCAGTGATGGATATTTCTTTGCCTACTGGAATCAATGCAAACCAGGAAGACTTAAAAGATGTAAATGTTTTCTTTTAAATGTTCTTATGGATGCTTGGTTTTCTTTGCTGCAATATTTTATAGACAAAGCTATTTCCATTTATTTTAATGTGTCACTTTCATAAAATCACTCAGAATCTTCTTTCCAAACCAACAATCTAATTTTGATTTTTCAAAGTGAAATGCAAGTGAATATACTTGCATGGCATAAAAACTGAGTGCATGTGATGACATGTTTCAACTTTTTAAGCTGGAGAGCTGCTCTTCAACTTCTTTGAGTAGTGGCTTACATCCCTGTGGTCTAACATCTCATCATCGGGTGAATGCACTTAAACAAAAAGATCACACTATTCAATTCAAACTTTTCTCTTTCTTCCCTTAGCTTGTGGAAAGGGTGGATCAAATATTAACTGATTACCAAATCAAAGATGGACATGTTATTGCACAATTAGATTCGGTAAGTTACACCTCCCACCATTCTTTATTTACCATTACTATTCAGAATTTATAAGCTAAAATATTATGAGTCTCTTCTCTCCCATAATTTCCTTAAACCTTGAATTTGCCAAACAGATTCCTTCCAATGAGTTCCTTTGTATTCGGTTTCGGATAGCTGAAATTTTTCAAGTTGGGTTTGTGAGTCCTGCTACTTTCACAGTATATGAATATCACAGACCAGGTAACCAACTCTACTATAAAATTTCTTCAGGGGACTTTGTATTCCTTACAGAACCTTCAGAAATCCACTAGAGGCCTGTAAATTTTATATATCACCTCTCCAAGGGCTCACTCTTCACAAAAGTCTCAACTAGGACATGCAAATTACTGCATGACATTGAGCAAATCATTTTACCTTTCTAGTCTTTAGCTTCTTTATTTTTAAAATAACTGGATTAGATTGTTCCCAACTTTTAAATTCTTTGTCCCAAGTTTATCTTGAGTGTTCACTTTTAGTATTCGTTGCACCTCTCCTTTTCAGAGAAGGCCACTTAGTTTACTTCTTCTCTGATCTTCCCAGAATCAACTTCTACTCCATTTATATTCTCATCACATTTTACAGAGAGTTCTAGTAGAACAAGTTTTCACACTGCATTGTAGTTATTTGTTGCATGTCTTTCTCACCAACCATGGACAGAATATTTGCATACTTTGTGCCCTAGTTTCTAACACAGTGTCAGGTACATAATGTGTATTGATAAATGTTGAATGAATGGCCCACATTTGATTGCTCAGCCACTTCTGAGAATATTAAGAAATTAGAGAGCTCTCTGGTTTACAAGACAGATGACTCTGCTTTGGACAGTTCTACTTCTTAGGAAATTCGTAGAGTGAACCTAACTCTGACACCCATTCATTCTAGTTTTAGCTTCTGAAATCATATAGAAAATACTTAGCCTCTCTTCTCTTTGAAAGATAACACACACACACACACACACACACACACACACACACACACTTTTCTTCTTCAGCCTAAACAATTACAATTCTTTCAATAGACTCTCGTGTAACGTAATTTACTTCCTCTCATTCATAAAAGCACCAAATATTTTTATTCTAAGAAGTGAATATTGAACAGTAAAATTTCAAGCACAGAGGGAAAAATAATTTTGAGGATGGGGGGCCCATGCAAGGACAAGCAATTCAACATTTAACTTCTGTGGGCCTTACCTACAAAAAGGAGAGTTTGGAATAGGTGATCTCCAAGACCCCATGGGAGGGACTCACTGCTAGGTAAATATGTTGTGCCTTAATCAAGCCACCTCTTCTAACCACAATTTCATTGCCACAGATAAACAGTGTACCATGTTTTATAGCACATCCCATAGCAAACTTCAGAAAGTCTGTGAAGGAGCAACATGCAAATGTATAGAAGGTAAATTTTATTTAACTTGTTTAGGAGGTGTGCTCATTTAAAGCAGCCACTCATAATCCAGGGCTAATCTGGGGAGAGACTGTTTAACAAACTGTCCTTGTATCTCAGAAGTAGAAATGTAATCTCAGCTGATCAAAAAGGTGATTCCTTGAGTACTAGAAAGCTAATTCTCACCAACTCCTGAACGACCTGATGTTTTCTGCCACACAGAGGCAGAGAAACACCATCTCGACAGTTGTTGGCTATCAGAGGGATAACATTCTTTAAATTCTTACTTTTCACCTGGTCTTTCTCATGTACTAGGACAACAACCTAAGAGATTAGAAGCTCCTCTTTCTTTCCCCTGTCCTTTCCAGTTAGTGACATTCTCTGTTCATCGTCCAGTTCCACTCAGTATTTTCTAAGTCTAAAGCAGCCTTCTTGACCAAGAAAACGACCCAGAACTCACAAATAATCAACTAACTCCATGAGGGTCAGGTTGGCTTGGTTTTATTTTATTTTATTTTCAAATTCTTAATATCTACACATGTCTTAGGTACTTATTACACCATCTTATAGCTGTAAATCAGTGAAGTTATCATTTTGATTCCTTCAAGGTACTTTTGATTCTACTCAAAATGGGAAAACTTTCTGCATTCTTCAGTACATTTCTAAAAAGCTGAATATGGAATGACAAGCCATTCTAAGAATAATTCTCATATTCAAGATTTTGCTTTGTTTTGTTTTTGCTTTATATAACATTTCACATTGTGGAAGAGGAAAAAAAGGGGCAAATCTTAGGAATCTGATATTTGTAAGATTATTTTAGATTGTCTCAGGGCTCATGAGTACTGTGTTTACTCCCAAAGAGAGTGTCTGTTTCCTTACATTAACCTAACTTTTACTGTTTTTCACAAAATCCAGCTGACTGTGGACAAATTCAGACAGAATTGGATCTGACAATCCCTGCAGATACTAGAAAAGAAACAGCATGCAAACCAGAAATCGCATATGGTAAGTTCAATATATAGTTCCATTAAACATGACATTTTCTGACTATATGATCAGTTAGGAAGATCAACAATTTTAAGTAGTGATTATATGGATACAACAATCCATGTATTTTCTTGAAGGAAAATGCCATCAGTTTTCAGCATTAACATGCAAAAATATTTATCCTTCAGCAAGAAATGTGATTTTTATTAAAAATGATAGAAGCAACATGTACACCCAACCAAAACACTTTATGTCAATACATCCCATTGAATAAAAGGCACTAAAACATATTCAAAGAGAATTTTTGAGAAGCCATAGAGGTATAACATTTCACTGCTGTATTCTTCCAGTCAATAGAGCAGAGACAGAGACAAAAGCAGTTTTAGGGTTTGGGGTTTTTTCAAAGTCTCTTCAAAGATAAAGTAAAAATATGAATACTAATAATTTTTAATATATGCAGAATTTCAATCCGTGTTTGAAACTCTCTCCATTGCAAAAGGAGCATCTCCTGGTTGTCCAGAGCTCGGAGCTAAATCAGATGCCCAAGCACAGTTGTAGTCTCCCCTCAATTGCCTCATAGAATTAGCTCCTTTATTTTCTATCCATTGTTTCTAATGTTCATTTCTGGAATTTTTTTTAAGAGAGAGGGAGAGACCATATTGCACACTATCTCCAATCTCTTCTTGAAGATCAGCAAAGCATTATTTATAAATAAAATATCAATACAGTTGATTTGGCACTTTGTGTTTACCAACTGCTTTCATACATAGTTTTTCACTGGAGTCTCATGAGACCCCTTTGAGATAACAAAGAATCATTCCTATTTTACCAGTAAAGAAATTGAGGCTCAGAAAATTAAATAATTTGCTCAAAGCCGTTCAGGAAGTAGGTAGTAGAACTTGGAGATATCCTGCTCGCCAGAATCATTTCCATTATATTACATTGAATTCTCTTAATGGAAATATAGCTATCATAATGAATTTTGTATGGTTTATAGTCTTTTTTTTCCCTTGAATTCATCTTGATTTTTTTTAAAAAGCTAAAAAGCTGCCCAACTCAGCCAAGAATCACTGCAGTTTTTAAAATACATGGAGACTCAAAGAGAATTCTATATTATTTTAGCAAACAAGAATTTCTCTAAATTATTTCTTCCCTCAATTTAAAATTATTTTTACTCTTAAATATCATAAACCTATTTTAACACAGAGAATAAATGCAATCTAGATTTAGTTTAGTACATTCAAAAATAAAAACTTAACTGGCGTTTTTGGAGACTACGGGTTGTTACTGGAAAATAAAATAGAAATGAGATAAAATAGTTTATTCTCTCCACCTATGCCCACAGTAGGTACATTGCTCCCATTATAAAGATTTATGAATCTGAAATTCAGGACAGTTTTTTCTATTTTAAGCCACTAATTAACAGAACCTTTGTTTCTGCCACAATGAGCTCATTCATTCATCTATTAAAATAAAGTCTTTTCTTGAAAGTAATAAAGTAAATCCAGATTGTATTTATTCTCTGTGCTAAAACATAGTTTCCCAATACCTAGCTAGCTAAGATCTCAAAAATGGATGAGCCTTTTAGTTCCTTCAACTCCATCAAAAGCAAAAGCAAAAGAATCTTTCTCAGGCCACATAGAAGGGATGGGTCCCTTCAAATTGGTCATTCTATAACTGAGGTCAAACACACCATGGATTAAACACTGATGTCTGAATAAAGAGAAAACAGCATTGGGAGTCACTCATGTCAGATAGTTGCCAATCCAAGTAGAGATGAATTGGAAAAAATCCTGTCAAGAACTAAATATCATAGCCAGTGGAGGTATCTGAGAAATGAAAGCAAAGGAACAAGGAAGCTCATGCATTGGGCCTGAACGATAGATGAAGACCCCCTCTGTGGGCATACAGAGAAGGACAAGGCTCTTCAAAGTGCCCCTTGGGCATGACTCCACTAATTTCAAAGGATCGGAATCTTAACTTTGTATCTAACAAGGCTTATTCTGTCTGTTTTGTGTGTTTCCGCCTTAATTTAATATTGCTGTTATCTTAATCGGCCTGTTTTATAATGGTGGCCGGGGCTAACAATTCTAAGTAGAATAAATCATTACAGTCATGATCAGTAGAATCAGACTGAGAGTATTTGGGGAGGCTTCTTGGAAGAAATAAGATCTACCTCATGTCCATAAGAACTTGTCATGCTTCATTTCTCATTTGTTTGACAAACTGGCTTCTATTGGATATGGCATTAGTAGTATTAAGCATGATCTGCTGTGTTTTTGTTTTGTTTTTAACAGCTTATAAAGTTAGTATTACATCCATAAACGAAGAAAATGCTTTTGTCAAGTACACTGCAACCCTCCTGGATGTCTACAAATCTGGTAAGTATTCCTTTATTTATTTTTCCATTCAACATATACTTAGTATTTATTATGTGCTGGGCATTATATTAGACACAAAGGATACAACTTGAATAATACAGTAAGAGTTCCTACCTTCGAAAAGCTTATATTGCCTTATATTGTTCCATTTTTAAAAAAGGAAATGGGCAAATAAATTAAACAATTATAAAAACTATAAAATATGTTAAGAAAAATTTGCACACTTTGTTATCTTTTCATTCTGGGTGTTCATTTTTAATATGTGTAAATTTTGAATTAATATAAATATCATAATGACACATACTTACCCACTTACATAAGACTTGCTATACACTAACAGCAAATCAAAATAAAAACAAAACTATTTAGAATCAAGAGCTACCATGTAGTTTGAGGATAACGATCATTTGGTATTTCTCCCAAAATACAGGTGCTTATAGTAGGTGAGGATATAAGTGGGGAAAAAAAATTGTGAAAACTTAGGTTAATTATTTTCTTCTAAATATGCTTGAAATTTTTCATAACAAAAGGTTTTTTAAAATAATGATAAGGCACCATACACTGCTTACCATGACAGGGGTTGAATCAGCAAATAGTGCTAAGAATGTTGTTTGCATGTTGCTGCAACAGGAAGTCATGTATTAATGGCCATCAGGAAAACCTAAGAAAATTAGCTTGAACTAATGTGTGTAAACTAGAATTTGTATTACTAATTAAAGTTGATCATTTATGCAGTTACTATTGTATATGATTTACCAACATGTTCAGAAGTTTTTTAGGCTTTCATAATTAGGATGACTCTGCCAGAGTTTAATAATTAACTGACTAGCAGTCCTGAATATATAGCAATGAATTAGACCCAGTTCCTGCCACAAGAAGTTTCCAGCCTAGCTGAGGAGACAGACATGTGGAGTGAAACGTTGTGATAGAAATTCAGGAATAACGGGAGTAAGGGGGAGACAGATATTTATGACAGAGAACATCAAGGAGTGTTTACTAGATGCTGTGAGAATTGAAGATGTGTCTGAAGATGGGTAGAAATTCAACAGGCCAACATGGGGAGGAATTCATTCCAGATAAGAGAGACTACTTATTGGCTACTTCTGAGTTCTCTGGGAATCCCAAGTCTTTTATATGTCTTGCACTTTCCTACAAAATTACCCACTACCAACTACCAATTACTTTTTGATTTTTCTGTGTACTATGTGGAGATTAATATTGTTCAACTATCAGAGGTTCTTTTAATTTCTGGTTCTACAAGAAAAAGAATAACAAAAAGTTATATAGTGCTTACTATGTTCTAAGCACTTTTCATATATTAGCCCATTTAATCTCACAACAGTTCTATAAGGTAGATTTTATTGTCATGTCCGTTTTTCAGACAAGGGTCCTGAGCCCCTACTCAGAGAGTATAAATCATTTATCTAGAGCCATACAGCCAGGAAGTGGCAGAGCTGGAGTATAACCCAGTCTTTCGAGTCTGAAGTCTTAACCATATGGACATTCTTGCTCTTCAATAGCTATTAGTCTCTCAGTATAACTTTACACTCATTAATAAACAGCCATGAGGGACTGGAATGCTTAGAGTTTATAATTGTGATATTGTAACATGAATGTGATAACCTTACTTGTATGTCTCTCAGGCGAAGCTGTTGCTGAGAAAGACACCGAAATCACCTTCATTAAAAAGATAACCTGTGCTAATGCTGACCTGCAAAAAGAAAGACAGTATTTAATTATGGGCAAAGAAGCCCTCCAGATAAAACACAATTTCAGTTTCAAGTAAGTCACCAATATTTTGATATTTTGGAGTTTCTGATCTTCCCTCCAAAACTGAGTGTAACTTATTCTTAAATACACTATACGTTTCTTATGTGTCCTGCTGTTAAGAGTATACATGAAATAATGTGAGTTGAAAACAAAGAACTATTTAAAATATTAGGGGAGCTGAGGCCTGGCTGACAAGCCAACTGAGTGCCTGGGTCTGAAAAGGGATCTGAGGGTGCTCATCTAAACCCCCAATAGCACATCTGCTCCCTCAATAAATTCTCATACTATTCCGTTTTTAAAGAGGAAAACGTTTACGTACTTTATTATCTGCTTTTAAAAAGTAGACATTGGAACAGATGTTACTCCTGCTTTTAACTGTGGGAGCCCCAAGCAACCTCACAACCTATCTCTGGGTCTTCCCAGGGGAAGGCTGTTCCAGGGGAGTTTGGCTGACAGCCTCACCCCTGGGGACTTGAGCAGCCTGAGATCAATTGAATTCAGCTAGTATCTATTTGTGGCCATCATCACAAACGCTTTGTTTTCCTTTTTCTTTGGCAGGTACATCTACCCTTTAGATTCCTCAACCTGGATTGAATATTGGCCTACAGACACAACGTGTCCATCATGCCAAGAATTTTTAGCTAATTTAGATGAGTTTGCAGAAGATATCTTTTTAAATGGTTGTGAAAACGCCTGAAAAGGTTCATCTTCATACAGTTTTCACTATGGACTCCTGGTGTTGAGCCCATTTTTTAAAAAAAAACGTTCTTCCTTTTTTTAAAAAATGTTCTTTTTTAAAAAACATTCACAGCTGGCCTTATTTGGAAAGCTCACTTAGAATTAGTGGCACTTGCTTTTATTAGAGTACGATTTTAAGAGCTGTAACTTTCTGAAATAATTTGGCCTTGGGGAGCATGGAGACAGATATTCATTCCAAGGTTATTGGATACCAGAAGCAATAAATTGGAATGCCTCCTAAAACCTACCACTCAGGAATGTTTGATGAGAACAAAAGAATAGCCCATTGAAATGTAGTATCTTACAAAAACATGGCCTTTGCTCAAAAGAAAATACCAGGGAACAGAAAACTGACCATTAAAGCCTGACTTTGCTTTCAAAATGTGTGAAAAAGCAGAAAAGTGTGTTATTTTATGCTAGGTCGGCTTCAGCCACACAAAGACAGGTAAATTGAGTGAGGTGGAGAAGGTAGCAATAGAGACCTGAGAAGGCTTAACCTCAGAGCCTAAAGAAACTGAGAAGGTAGGAAAGTTTGTCTTTGCCCCTCCCTTCTATTGCCCTCTCCTTACACCCTTGGGGATCTGTTTACTCCCTTCCCTTGCAGCCCAGAATATGTTCATTTCCCCAGGAACTCCCTGTTGCCAATGATTGCTCTTCTGGAAGGCAGGCCCCAGTGTAGCAACCTGGTGAAAGGAAACTTAGTGGGAATCAGGAGACCTTTGTTCTAGCCCTAACCAAGTCTCTGAGCCTCCGTTTGAGCTTTGTAAAAGAGAGTTTATAACAGGAGGTTCATTTATTTTTAAATGACCCTTGTGAGATTTTTATTTTATTTTTTTTAAATTTTTAGTTAAGTTTATTGGGGTAACATTGGTTAATACAATTATATAATTTTCAGGTGTACATTATCATTTGACATCTGAATATTCTATTGTGTGTTCACCGCCCAAAGTCCAATTTCCTTCAGCTACCATATAACTGATCCACTTTACCCACTTCACCCTCCCCCTAAACCCTATATTTGACTCTCTTTACCCCTTCTACCTCTCCCTTCCTCCCCTACCCCACTAGTAACCACTAGCCTATAGTCCATGTCCATGAGTCTCTGTTTGTTTGTCCTGCTCATCTGTTGCTTTTAGGTTTATTTCTCACATATAAGTGATATCATATGATTTTCAACTTCTTCTGTCTAGCTTATTTCACTTAGCATGATTATCTCAAGGTCCATCCATGTTGTCGCAAATGACAGCATTTCATCTCTTCTTATGGCTGAGTAATATTCCATTGTATATATGTACCACAGCTTCTTTAGCCAATCATCTATCATAGGACACTTCAGTTGCTTCCACATCCTGGCCACCGTGAATAATGCTGCTATGAACACCAGTGTTAAAATATCTTTTTGGATATGGATTTTCAGGTCTCTGGGGTAAATATTCAGGAGAGGGCTTGCTGGATCATATGGTTGATCAATTCTTAGTTTTTTGAGGAACATCCATGCTATTTTCATTAGCGGCCGTACCAATATTCAGTCCCACCAGCAATGTATGAGGGTTCCTTTCTCTCTGCATCCTCTCCAACAGGAGATCCATTTTTAAGTGACATTTTGCAGCACATTACAGCTCTCACATATATTCCCACTTAAAATCTCTAACATCTCATAAGGTACAGGAATTATTATTATCCCCATTTTATGGATGAGGAGATAGAGGCTCAGAAGAATGAATTGTCTAAGACTAGTAAGGGAACAAAGAAGAAGACCAAACTCCACAGCTCTCCTTCAGTCTAAATATACCCCTCTTCCACATGACTGCATCGCATTGCTTGCCAGGTTTCATTTTCTAAGACTAAGGCAGGATGCAGTTGGAACTTCTTAGAAATGTATAGTTTATTCAGCCCCACTGAAATATTCCAAGGAAACATGAAGATAAATTCTGGATGTAACAGTAATAGTGACCAAAATGCATTCCCTTTTTGAAAAATCTGCATTTTACCAGTTAGATGAAACGACACGAAGCCTTATAATATGCGACTTATATGTAATACTAAGATTTTCCACTTCCAGGAACTAGGGATTTATTTTTGTTAATGTCAAAGCTCACATTGTAGGCACTCCCTTGGCAGAAACAACCAATGTGTCCAATATGCCCAACTCTCTGCCAGTGAGGGGTGAGGGCCCCTCCAGAGTAGGCCTGAAATACCTCCTGACCCCTTCTTTCTCTTGCAGGGTGGAGGGGACCACTGCAGCGCTTGGTAGGGCGAGAGGGGACATCAGAGTCTCTGAGATGTTGGATTCCTTTCTCCCTGAGCACTGGAGCCAATAGGCCGGGTCACAGTGGCCTTATTCACACAGAACGCAACTGAGCTTCCAAACATCAAAGCAGGCCTTTGTGAGTCAGCCTGGCACCGTTTAGAAATCTGCCAGCTCCTCTTCAGCTAACTCCTAGCATTTAAACATACTTCTTCAGTAGGGCTTTCACTGCCTCCAACAGCCTGGGGCCCCTACTCAATCCTGAACTTCTCTTCTGAGGCATTTAATCATGTATAATAGTTTTGTGTGCAGCTTCCTGGCTCCACTGTAAGCTCCATGCAGGCAAAGTCTGGGTCCATTCTATTCACCCCTATCTCCTGGGCCTGGCACAATGCCAGACACATTAGAAGGACTCAATAAGTTGTGGATTCCCCACTGAGTGCAGGCATCTGAAGACCCAAGTTCTAGTCTTGGCTTTCCCCCGGCAGGGATTTGGGACAAGCCTCCTCGTCTCTTCGGTGGCTGGTAAAACAAGAGAGTTGAATACTCCAATGTCTCTTTTATCTATAGCTCTAAGAAGACATATAATCTTATGTTTTGAAACAGAAAACAAAACTGCATGACATGTAAGCATCTAAATATTGGGTATGGATTTCTTTCTGTAAGTTTGATGGAGCTCAGAGAAGTGAGTGATTGAATGAGCTTCTGGAGGCTTCCTGGGAAAGGGTGGGCAGTAGAGAGGGGCAGGAGGGTCTTACATAGTTGAAGAGGAAAACATAAGGCAGGTTTCTATTTAGGTGGTATAAATGAACATTTTATAGCGATGCTTATTTTTACATGTACGGATGGTTTTACAATGATGTAAAAACAATGCTCATCGGTAGGAACCATACTTCGAATCTTGAATTGTGATCTTTACCCAGGCTACAATATGTGGTGCAGTACTTTCTTGGGACACTGGCCAGTGGCACTGAGCAGAAGCTCCCAGTCAGGCACACGACCAATGCACTATAGCGTACAGCGCTGCCAAGGTGTTTGAATATTGTGTTCTGAGCACGTGAAAGATAGGTTAGGCTAAGTAAGCCACGACGTTCAGTAGGTTACTCAATGCATGTTTGACTAACGATATTTTCAACTTATGATGGGTTTATTGAGCTGTAACCCCATGATAAGTCGAAGAACATCTATGTTAAAATATAAGCCGAGATATACAGGTTTTTTTTAAGCAATTTATTTGTCAAAAAATTAGTCTACTTAAGGAAAAGTTTTAAGTAAATAAAAGTATAGGTTGTTCTTAGGGCAAAAATCATAGGACTGAAGTTCAGGAAACTGTCTTCAGAAAATATGTGGAATTGACAACAAGCCAAGCCTAGCTCTCTATTTCTCAGGGAGGGGTGCTGAGCCAAGGTCAGTCTTACTTTCCAGCCCCTGTGATGCTAATTTATTCAGCAACATCCAACAAATATGTATTGATTGGTAATCACAGGCTAGGCCAAGTTCTAGGTGCTTGGAACCTAAATCCTTGCCCTTGCAGAACTTAGAGTCCAGCTGGGAGAGACATGCAATAAACAAAAAGATAATAATTATGAGATTGACCTTGGACATTAGAAGGAGATAAAGGCTCTGGAGAAAACGAAAAAGTTGAGCAGAGTAAGGGAGACTGGGAGTGGCTGAGGGAGGGGTTACATTTTAAATAGGGTGGTCAGGTCAGGGTGGGCTTCAATGAGGTGAGACTCATGCAAAGACTTGACAGTGGTGAAAGAGTGAGCCATGTCACTGTATAAGGGATGAGTGTTCCAAGCAGAGGGAGCATCTAGAGCCCAAGCCGAAGGCAGGAGCATGCCTGGTGTGTTATTGGAAAAACAAGGAGGTTGTGCAATGGGAACGCAGTGAGCAAACGGGAAGGTAGGTGGAGATGATGCCAGAAACCATAGGGACCAGAGTAGCCGATCATGAAACAGGGTTGGTTTTGCAGGGAAGGAAGGGAGAGTCATTGCAAGGTTTTCAGCAGAGGAGCAATGCAGCCTGTTCTAACTTTTAAAAGGATCAGTTTAACTGCTACATTGAAAATAAGGCCAGGGTAGTAATAGAGAGACTACTGCAGTAAACCAGGCAAAAGAGAGGATGGTAATTTAACAAAGTTGAGCCTGTTGACTCTGCACTGAAAGAAAACACACACCAAGGGAACCATGAGCTTCTAAATAAAAGGATGTTAGAAAGGACCTAACATAGGATCTGGGCCTGCAGTGGATTATTTTAGGGAGGGTTCAAGGAAGTGGGGCTTTGCTCTGGATTGGATACTGTCAGGAAGCAGGGCTAATCCTATGAGTATCTTAATTCTTATCTAACTTGGAAGAAAAGAAATAGCAGTCACTCACATCACCCAGGAAAAGGGATATTTGGTCATTTCTATGGTTTGGATAATGTTCTTGTTTTAGTCTCTTCTCTAACATGACTATGAAGAAGTCTTTATTTTTGGTCTTGATCCATTTTGTCTAGTGTTGGTGTTCTCAGATACCAAGGACACCACAGCCTGGCTCTGAGCACCAGGCCAGCTCCTAGGAACACTAAGGCCAGCTCCCAGGCTAGCTCCCAGCCGCCAAGGGCTGCTCTTTCCTTTCACACACCCTTTTTCCTAGAAAATGCACCTATGGACACAGGGCACAAACTCGCATACTATTTCAGAGGCCACCGTGAAAGCCCGTGCATGGACTTCAGGACTGAACACCCCCGCCTCAAGGGCTGGGAACTGAGCAGCCAAATCTGGGAGGTTCTCAGAGATAAAAAGAAACTCTGGATCTTGTTTCCATGGGTTTTCCCTACTCCTAAAAATGGTTTAACTCTGCATATTCAATGTGAGGTTAGGAACCGGTCACTAGGGACATTGATCTTTTAACTTTGATTAGGAGAGTAAAATATTCCTTCAGGTCTTTAAATTAGAAAGAAGGGAAGGAAGGAAGGAAGGAAGTGAAGAGGAAGAAAGGAAAGGATAAAGGAGAGAGGGTGGAGGAGAGGAGGAGAAGGAAGGGGGAAATGTTTTAAAACAAGATGAGAACTCTATTTCTAAGAATCTTCTGGATTCTTCTCAACTGGCAGGATCCTCACCCTGACAGATATGTTGGCAAAAACAGATCTGTGCTTTGGAACGTGGTGTCCACTCCTTCACTGTTTCCATCGTTACAATCAGATACATGTGTGTTACATCCACAATCGTGAATTATATAACCCTGAAGCGTCTAAACCAGGAAGAACCTAGAACTCATCTCGTCCAATTCCTTCACTTTCGCCTGAGAAAACTGTGGCCCAGAGAAGCAGCTTGCCGGTGGTCACAGTGCTGTTAAGTGCAAGGTCTAGGACCCCAGCCCAAGGCCTCTGACAGCCCAGTGTTCTTTCTACCAAGCAAAGTGAATGGAAGTTATAGAGAAATCAATTTGGGCTCTCTATAAAGAAGCACTTTCTTATAGCCAGAGTTATTCCAAGGTAGAATAGGCTCCCTAGGAGGGACCTAGTTCCCTATCACTACCTCCTTCCAGGAATGTTGTAGGAGCTATTTAAGGTGGAAGGTTGGCCCCGATGACATCCAATGTCCCTTTAGCTCTGAGAGTCCATTAGTAGAAAGGAAAACATTTGCTTTCCTTCTTTAAGCCTTTGTTTTCACATTTGAGATATGGAAGTACTAATTATCCTATGTCAGAGGATTTCTGTGAGACTTACAGGAGATAAAACAGATCATGCATATAAAGTGACAAGGACAGTTCCTGGCTTGATAAATGTAACTTATGGTCATTAATAACATACCCCTGGCACACAATTAGTGATGAATTCAGCATTTCTTGCCTGGCATCATTGCTGATTGCATTTCATGGAATATTCTGTAGACATTACACAAACATCCTATAATAATTGTCACCATCCTTATTTCAAAGATGGAAGAAGCTGAGGCTCCTGGAGGCTAAGTTGTATACCTCCACAGGTGGTAGGGTATATTTTGGGCTCTGGGGCCCATGTCCCCAGCCTCTGAGCAGGATGGCCTCCTCACTCACTGGAAGGGTAGTATATTGTCATTTGTCATCTTGGCAAAGACTCTGCCTCTCTGGGCCTCAGAGTTCCCCTTACCCAATAAATATGTTCCATTAGCTGTTCCCTAAGCTGTCTCCCATGCTAGGACAGCAGGCGAGGCCGAATGAGGCAGATGAGGGCTCAGGTACAGGGTACTGGGCAGTGGGAACACTGGCATTGGTGTAGGAAAATGAAGGATGGTAGCACCAGAGATTAACTCAATAGATTTGCAAACTGTCTTGAAATCCTTTACTACATTGATACAGCATGATTCATAGGACTCTGAATTGACAAGTCCCCTTTACCTCCCCTCGAAGGACTCAAATTTGCCAGTAGAGTTGACATTTATTCCCTTGTAAACCTCCTATGTAGAATCATAAAATACTGAAGTTTAAAGATCTACAGATCGTCTAACCAACCTCCCTTCATCTCACAAATAAGGAGCCAGGCTGGGAAGGGTGTTCAGGGCAATGCGAGCAGTGCTACCTCTCCTTTGTCTTGTTTGTCTAAGATGGTACCCATCTCTCATCCTCTGTATTTCCCTGGAGGCTTTCAGATGCCAGTCTACTCCATCTCCACATCTCAGACTACCATAGGCATGTGTCAGCTAAGGAGACTCCACAAAGCCCCTCTGTCTTGACTTGAAAATGGAAGACGTGGCAAAGCTGTATCAAGGTCTTTGTTCAGCCCCAATCTGATGACAGAGCTGAGGGTCTCAGGCTCTTTCTATAGCACCTGCTAAGTGGCGTAAAGGATGGATACACACACACATGTGCGTGCGTGCGTGTGCCCATATAAAGGAATCAAAGTGAATCCAACACTGTTTCTCTAGGATTTCGGTCTCTTAGGGGAACTAGAACACGCACCTCTAAGGTTAGCACAAGGCAGAATGTTTCCTATCGGGCATAGTGGAGACTCCATGGAGAAGGTGACCTCTGAGTAGGGTCTTGAAGAATGACTAAGATCTGGATAAACTGAAATGAAGTTTTTTCAGAGAGAGAAAATGATGTGAGCAAATGCTCAGCAGTGGGAATGAAGGGAGATGTGCAAAGAGACCCCTAGGTGGTCTGCTTAAAAGACACAAGTAGGAGAGAAGGCCAAGCTAGACCAAAGACCAACAAGATAAGGAGATTGGATTTTTTCCTGAAGGAAGTGAGAGGCTTTGAAGGTTTTGAACAGGGCAGTAGGATGGAGGATGGGTTGGGCGGGGGGAAGGGCAGTGACTAATTCTTAATGAAATGTGTTCTTCATTTCCTTGTGTCATTAACCAGAACCCCATTAAGAAGAAAAACAAAACAAAAACCTTCCAGGACCTGCTTTCTTTTCCAGGAAAACCCTTGCTCTTTGGAACTTCTCATGAATTCAGTTTATAAAGACATCCAATCTTGTTTTTACTGTGAATTAAGGGGCTTTGGCACAGCTGCCAGTCCCAGGACCCTCCTCCCAGCTCTGGGGCCCTCAGCTTCTAGCCCAGTGGGGCTGCTCGACTTATTACCCTTTTGGCCCCCAATGCTGACCTCTGGAAGAGGCCTAGAAGAGGGCTTCCTTTTCTGAGCATGAGAGCCATAAGAACATTGCCTGCATGAACCCAGCCACAAAGGCTCTGCCCTGGGCCCACTGAAGCCAAATAGGAAAATTCCAGGAGGTTGCAAAGCCAAGAAAACAGTAGGTTTGGATTCGAATCTAAGTTCTCCCACTTCCCTTTCTGATCTCGAGCCCTCACGCAGCCTCTGTGTCTTAATCTGTGACATGGAGACAAAGCCACCTATACCACAAAGCCATCTATCCTGCTGTGATGATTAAATGAGAGAGAATTTGTAAGCCTTGCTAGCACATAGCAGACGCTCAATAAATCTTCCTCCCAACATCTGTCTGTGTCTCCAGTTTCCTCACCTATTAAATGTGGTAGAGATTCAAGGATAAAGTTGCATCTTTTAAAGTTCCGAAACCTCTGCCATCTGCTCCACACAGAGGCCTGGGGAGAATAGAGGGCCTTTCTCGGCCGTGTCTGAGCTCTGGAAGCTATTTCTTCTTTTTCACTTTTAACAGTGAAAAAAAAATCACAAAACCTGGCACACACTTGGCATGAGCCCTCACCGCTCCCAACCTCTGCCTACTGCCACTCTCTGGCTCAGTTTCTCCATCTGTAAAGCAGTAGAGTCCAACACAGGTTCCCTCCTTCTGAATCCTCTGCCAACAGCCCACTAGGTTGGCAGGATGGTGCCCAGCAGAGGGCGCTCTGAGTATAACCTCCAGGCCAAGGCCCTGGGGAAAGGCACCAAGCCAAGGAAAATTCTAGTGGAATAAATGAAGAAAGGATCCAAGTTTATGAGTCCCAGACTTTGAAAAACAAAACTGCTGAGCTGTCTCCTGAGTTAGGAAAAAAGAACACCACAGTCGCCTCAAGATTTCCAGGAACCAATTTGTGAAGGCTTCGGGCAAGACTGGCAGGGGGACTTGAGAAGGCCCAGCTCTGTCTGATCCCTGGGAGGTGAGGGATGGGGGTGGGTGGTATGTCCGTGGGAACGTGAGTGTTCAGGTTTCCTTGGGTGTGGTGGAGTCACATGCCTGTGTGGGTTTATGTGTGTCTACGTGCAAGCCCGCCAGCATTTATTGAGCATCTTCTACATTCCCGTGGGTACGGTGCTAGGTGATACGGATGCAACAGCAAATAAAACATAGTCTCTGAATTCACAGAGCTGAGTTTAGTAAAGGAAGCCAATTAGCTGGAATTTCAGTTCAGAATGCAGGCATCTGGATGGCAATTTGTGTGGCAGTCAAAACACTGGATTTGTGGTCAAACAGCCTGGGATGAAGGTCCAGCCACTAACTAGCTACATGACCTCAGAGATTTCCCATACTCGGTCTCCTTAGCTGGAAAATGGAAATATTATAAATACATCCTAGGAGATAGCATGTGTACATAAATGTTTAATGACTGGTGTCTGTTATGTGCATGCAAGCTATGCACTTGGATAAGCACATATAATGTGCAAAGCCTGCATGAGCTACCTTTGGGGTGTTAGCTCATCTGCTAAGGTTGTATGTATGGTATACCAGGCTCTATCAGAGATCACAAGTAGTGGCCTGCAGACACAGTTTGTGGGATGCTCATTTTGTTCGAGTCTATTTTTTGGCTCATGGAGTATTCTAAAAATCAAGATATTTCACATAAAAATCCAGTTTCTCTTAAAAACTTGGACAAGCTGGCCATCCTGCAAGCATCTGCACATATGTGCCTGCCCGCCACAGTCTCTGCTTCCCATGGATGTGTCCTTCTCAGGAGCACCCTCCCTCCTGGACCATCTCCAGGTCTGTCCTTGGAGGGATTCCAAGGTGGCTTGGGAGGGCTCATGTGCAGACATGTTCTCTGTGAAAGGAGAAGCAGGAGCTGGTGCCAGGGCCCCAGCCTCCCCAGGCAGCTCCAGTTTCAGCAACCAGAGGGGCCAGGGAATGCTGTGGGCCCTACCCCAGGCTCTTTGTCTGTGTGGCTGGACACTGCTGACAGAAGATAGTTATCAAGGATGGCAGCTAGACAGAATGGCTTTTCTTGTCCATCAGATTTTACATTTTAAAAATGCCTCAATTACATAGCTCCAAAACTAGATGTATATACTACACTTGTTTTTAAAAAGAGCAAATCGTCTCATGGTAGAAGCTAAAACTGTATTTGTTAAATACATTTTGGCAATCCACCAATGTGAAAGGTAGGAATGATATTTTCTTAGATCCTCCTAAGATGGCAAATAGTTTCTCTTAATGTTTACTGTGCCACCCTGATCTCCCACTTCCTGTATGCAAGATGTAGGCAGGGCAAAAAGGGCCTACAAACACTCACATGCCCCGCTCCCGGACTGTCTTGTGGAGGGATATCCAAGGGGAAGTGAATGCAGGAACAAGAAAGAACAGAATATTATTAAGACATTCTGGGACCAAAGGGTACCAGAACACAGAAGAAGAGGCCTCTGACTCACTATACAAGCTTGTACCTTTCTCTGGGCCCATTTCCCCTTTTGTGAGAGGAGAAGATCAGAGGAGATGAGCAAACACCAAGCCCATACTCCCAGCCCCCAGCTTGGGCATTCTCTGAGGGAACACAGGCTGTCTCCTGGTTCTTAGCCTCCTACTCCCCGCCCCACATTCTTGCTTCCAAGTCTTGACTTGTGCTGGAAATTCATCTGGCTTCAGCTCTGAAAAAAAAAATCTGTCAGAGGAGGTTTTTCACATTGCTTTCTATTAAAAAAAAAGTCTGGAGTCCAAAATATCAGGCAATTTGTGGGAGCTCCCAGCATGTGTTATAATAGAGGTTCCTGGTTCAGGTGGGGAGAATGGCTCCTAGACAGGGAGAGTTTCACCCCTGACCCAGCACCAGGGTTTGAATGGTTCCTGGGTTTGCCCCGAAGGATTCCTCTGAGGTCATTCTCCCACTTTGCAGATGAGAAAAATGAGGCCCAAGGATAGGAGGGAGCTTCTTCACAGCCCTGCAGTCAATGACAGAGGCAGATCTCCTGATTCCTGAGTAAGAGTTCGCGCCACTCTCTGATTTTTCTCTCTCAGGCTGAGTCCTCAGGACGGACTAAGATGAGGACCTCCAGGCTGCACGCCTCCCCAGCCAGATGGTGACTGCTGTTGGGCTGGGACACTGAGTCATTCTTGTTCTGCACCAGCCAAAAGCCCAGGAAACCCAACCTCGTGAGGGAAGAGCAACAATGCCTTAGCCCAGCAAAGGGTCTTGGGGGCCCAGGATGTCCACCTTTGGGAAAGTCTCTATTGCCAGAGTCCATGAAGTAGTAATTTGACACATGGCTAAACCAGTCTCTTAGAACAGTGCACCTGGGTGGCCAAAGAGAAGCAGTAGGTCGGATAGTATTAATCTAACAATATTTGCCTTCCGCGTTATTGGCATCTTAGGAGCTTTGCTTATCAAAGAGTTTATCTGCCAAGCAATTCGCCTGGACCGAATTGCCATCACCATGAGTGGCACTGGCACCCCCATCATATATCGAAACCAACATTGCACTTTCAAAGTGGCCAGTCCCAAAAATAACGTGAAAAATCATAAGGACAGTTCTGGAGGCTATGATTCAAAGAACTTCAGAGGTGCTTTGCTTGTACCTTTAAGGTAATTTTCTACTCAAAAAAAAAAAAGTATTTATAAACTATAATTTCTTGAATCAGTACTTAAACATTCATTTATTTATCTTCCCATACCCCTCCCCAAACAACTGGTTTAGTGGCAGGAGGATAAAGCAGAACATAGGTCTCCTGGTCCAGTGCCTATTGCAACATATAAATATAGCTTCCAATAGATCACTACAGATTTCAGACGGGGGCAGAGAGAACACATAATTCCTTTCGTCCCAGTACTAAATTGTCAGGGCCTTGGCAGTTTTCATCATTTTTCTACTCTGCACCTTAAAAGGGATTCAAAATCTCTGCTCTAGGAAATAGGGCTGGCCACGAGGTGATAAGACACTTAAGGAGCTGGTCACACATACTCAACCATCTTCAATGCAGAATGGCTCACAAAACTTTAATATCCAAGTCCTCCTGCCATTCAGTCCTTAGCTCCTGACAGGAGCCAGAAGCTCAAAAAGGCTATGAGGCTAGGCAGGCAATTTCAATGTCAAGAGCAACACTGGAGAATGGAAGCCTTTTGGTGCCTCTTTGAACAAGCAGAGCAGATGTGGATGCAAGCAGGAGTGCTGAGGCTTCAACACGCCCTCCTGCCCCCCGGTTTGCTTCCTTGTTCCTCAGTCATGACCCCATGCTCACCACCAGATCTCAGGCCTTAGCCAGATGGACTACTTTTCTTTTTAAACTTATTTTTAGAAAAAAAAAAATTTTGTCTGCTAGGTAGAGATGAGTGGTCTTCAAAGGGTTTCATTTCCTCTCTGAGTCAGGTTCAGCCTCACGAGCCTTGGCTTTCGATTTCTGCAGCCTCGCTGTTCTCTGAGCACTCGGAGGTCCTCCGGTGATGCCCCCTCTATTTCAAGAGCCCCCCAAAATAAGCCAAGTGACTAAAGATAAGTTTTTTGGTACTTTCCAAAATTAAACTATTTCTCTTAGTAAATTTCCACCAAATGAGCTCATTAATCTGAAAACAGGATGTGGCCCATGAAGGGCGTGAAGACAGGTTGCCTGTTCGCTTACACTGGCCTGGGGTGGAGGGAAGCGGTGGGAGGGTGAGAGGCACCGCCAGAGAATGGCTTTTATAGGTCCCAAATCCTTCATGGAGTGGACTGAGAATCAATGAATTTTTAAATCAGAGACTCAAAACTCTGAATCCTTTTCTCTTACAACTGAAAGGCCCAACCGAGGTCACATCTGGTCAATCTCCCCCCAGACTGCCTGTCTTTGAGGCCCCTGAGACCCTCGGCTTGTCCAGAAATAGGTGTCTCTCCTCCAGGTCCCACCAAGGCACTCCTTTCAGCAGCAGACCCTATCCTGCAGGACTGGCTTTTCTGTCAGAAGCTGGAAGAAGTTCTGGGTGGGTGGGTGGGGGGCTCAAATACATTCAGGTTTTAAAAAAGGAGCAAAACCAAAGTCGTAAAGCACAGTTCTCAACTCCACTTGCGTGTCGAGACAAAAAATGGCACCCTAATACATAAAGAGGGTGTGATGGGTGCCTCTGAGTAACCAAAAGAAAACCCAACGAACGAAGTGAGCAGCTTCACTCTTCCCTCTGCGGATAGTCCTGCAGACATCAGAGGTCTGATGGAGAAGGAGCCATTGTCAAATTCGCAAAAAAAAAAAAAAAAGGCTGTTTGTATCTTTTCAACAAAAATTCTATACCAACACTAAGCTCCTTAATTTTAATTGATGTACACAAACTCATGAAAAAAATGGCCGTGTGTGTGTGTGTGTGTGTTCAGACGAAAACGGAAATGGTTCCTTAAAACATCCACTTTTGTAAAAGTCCCTTCGACCCGCTTTGCACCAACCCTTTGCCGACTGCTCAGACTCAGGAGGCTTGGACGACCCTGGCCCTGTGCTTGGCCCTGTGCAGGAATCCGAGAGAACCAAACTCGGTTCCGACACTGCTCACCCCATCCTCGGGCGGGGATGCGGGGCAGGAGAAGAGGGAGCGGAGGGTTCGAACCCCAGGTCTGCCTGCGTTCGTTGACTCTGCGACCCCTTTACTGAGTCTTTTTCATACGTGCCCGGACCACGGTGCGGGGCAGAGGGTGAATGGAAGCCTGTCTGTCCCCGATGGGAGAACAGAGCACGCGACGCCGGAGACCCCGCCCTGGGCCTCAGTTTCCCCGTCGGGGCGGTGCAGCGCTGGCTCCGCCCCCGGGGCGGCCTCGGGAGCCGGCGCGGGCTGCAGGGCCCCGCCCCGGTGCTCCCTGGCTTCCGCCGCCCGGCTCCGTCCTCGGCGCCCCCACCGGAAGCCCCCGCCGAGCCGCGGGGAGGCGGCGGCGCGGAGGTGGGTCGCACTGCACCCCGCCCCTGCCCCGCAGCAACCCGCCCCCACCCCCCCAACCCCACCCCGGGACCGCGCGCGGCGCCCCGGACCCCGGCCCCGCGCCCCCCTCCCCGGAGTCCCCAGCTCCGGCGCGCTGGAGGGCTCGCCAAGTGCAGGCCTCGCTGCGCACGGCGGGGGCCTGGAACCCGGGCTGCAGAACCCACCCGTGACCCACTGCCAAGTCCTTCGTGCAGGCGCCGGGGCACCCCTGGCCTTCGCTCCTCCTTGAATAGTCGCGGGCGCTGCTCTCTGCGCACGCAGCTGGACAGGCGGCGGTAGCTAGCCCACAGTCACCTTCCTTGGGGGGTGCACGAACGGGGCGGGGGTACGGGGGGGTCACATAGGCAACCCGACATCACCGAATGGGGAGGCAGGGGCTGGGCTGGTGCTGGGGGACGCATGGGATTGCAAAGACAGGCACCCAACCCAGCCCTTGGGCGGTCTACGGAGACTCCCAGGGCAAGTGGGGTCTGGTCCAGATACGCCCAAAAGCAAATAGAAGGCTGGAGAGAGGCGGGGTGCGCGATGCAGAGAGACTCCACGTGTGCAGGTCCCCACGGGTGGAGACGCAGAGATGGGAGCGATGGAGGTTCAGAGTGGAATAGAAAGGGATCAAGGTGACGATAAGGAGCAGCCAAGGAAATGGGAGGGCGCGGGGGTGGGGGTGCATGTTACGGAAGAGGTGCGGGAAGCCCAGGGGAGGAAAGGAATTCGAAAGGAGGGGCCAAGAGTCTTGTTAGGTGCTGGTCAGAGGACTGGTTGGATAGAACCAGGGACAGACTCTGGGCGTGTGGCGACTTGGACACTGAGAATCTCCGGGGAATGTTTCTGGAGATTCAAGTGAGGAATTGGAACGCCTGTGTTGACAATATTTGCCAGAAGTTTTGTTAAGTTGAGTGGGTGTGGATGGAAGAGGAGTTTGGGATAAGGGTGAAGAGCATTCTAAAGTGATGCCTGGTTAGGAACTGTCTCTGGGGTCAGGAATTCCTACTCGTCTTGAGCAAAGCAAGGAACCTCTTGTGCCTCAGTTCCCTCATCTGTAAAATAGGGATAATGATGATACCTACTTCATAGGGTTAGATGAGATGGTGCCTATAAAAGTACTAAACACAGCACTAAAAATAGTACTTATCATTTTTCACTTTTATTTTTTTGAGCACCTCGGGCGTATTTTCATGCTGATGGGAAGGAGCTGGTAGAGAGGGAGGCATCAAAGACAAAGGTGAGAGGAAAGGGACTAGAGAGAAACAGACCCAGAACTTGGGTGGAGAGAGAAGTCTTGGGTGCCTGTTTGTGCCAAACCAAGGGAAAGAGGAAACACAGGTGGGAGGCTGCAGAGAATTTTGTGTGTTTAGGGTATGTGGATAAGGAAGTGCCTTTCTGATAGACTTTTCTCTGAAGTAGGCCTCAAGGTCATTTGCTGACAGGGCCGGGGCCAGGGCTGGCCCAGGTGAGGGTAGAGGTCCTGATTTATACTGTAGTGCCATGGTACCATGCCCTCTTTGCCAGCAGTCCCTGGCAGCCCCACCATTGCTTCAAGGAAGGTGGGCATCTGAATTTATCTGGAGTCAGAGGACAGCATCTGACCTGCTTTGCCCACTTGTGAAGCTCAAGTAGTTGATGGTTGCAAGAACACTATATAAGCATAATTTACCATTTACTAAATCTTTTCCTCTGATCTTGAGCTGGAAGGGCTGTGGCCATCATCAGAATACAATGTCAGAGCCTTTCAAGCACCTCACTTGCACCGTGCACCTTTGCCACACTTTCACGCATGACCTCATTTAGTCATCACTGCAATCAGATGAAGTAGGTATTACTATTAGCTCCATTTTACAGATGCAGAAACTGAGGTTCAGAGAAGTTAAAGACCTTGTCCCACAATGCAGAGCTAGTAAATGTCCACTATTTAGGATCCCATCTCAAATCTGTCAGACCTCAAAGCCCATGATTTGAAACCACTATGAAAGTTTATAAAACCCTAGTAACAGCCCAGCATCATTGATGTGAAGGGGCCATCTTTTCCTTTTGATAGGTAGGAAAATAAAGGCTGGATGCTCTGGCCTCCTTCCTAGCCTCTGTGGACTTCCCCATGTGGGTTTGCTTTTGTCTCTCTTGTATGGGTAGAGACACAGAGTTTTGAGTCCCACAGACTTAGTGCAAATCCTGCTTCACCACCAGGGGCTGTGTGACTTTGGACCAGAGGTCTTGCTTCTCTGCACCTATACGTAGCCCCAGAATTCCCAGTGGGCTGGCTGCTCTAAGGAATAGGAAGAAAAAAATGTGGCCCAGCTTATAGCAGACGCACCAGGAACCGTGATTGCCACATAACAGTGGATCTGTGTCTCACTTGACCTTTGAGAATAACTCTGTGGCCTGTGTTTGTTTAGAGCTTTGTTCTGATCAGGGCTGAGAAGTGGTGGCGGCTGATGCGGGTATGTCGCCACCTATGACTTCCTAAGTGGGGCCACGGGAGGAGGGCCCTGAGTGGTGTATGGTTCTGAAGATTTGGACTTGAAAGGAGGGGAGGGCCCTGTGTTGTCATCTTGACAAGGCTGCACCATCTTGCTGCCTCTGGTTGCCTTAGCTATGGGTCCCAGAATCTCAGAGATCA
The DNA here is from genome assembly GCA_004027375.1 of Macroglossus sobrinus. NCBI lineage: Eukaryota > Metazoa > Chordata > Mammalia > Chiroptera > Pteropodidae > Macroglossus > Macroglossus sobrinus. Next base: position 24,309 of record PVKZ01002310.1, on the reverse strand, counting down.
GAGGAACCCTGAGGACCACCTGTTGCTTCTCTTTTTTTTTTCAGATGGGGTAACCAAGAACCACTGTGAGGAAGTGACTTTTACCTGAGACACTGGACAGAGCTAAAGCTCCTGGAACTTGCATTTGTGGACCTGCCATCAGGACCCTGGGGATTTCCACCTGGGTGGTGAGCACTCCCACTGAGAATCCCAGGCTTCTCCAAAGTCTCAGAGAAGACAAGTCGCCACAGCTGGTGTCTCTCTGTTCTGTCCCCCAGGGGAGGAGGCAGAGGAAGCCAGTGGCAGCCTGAGGTTCTCCCAGAGGGGAACTGACTGGTTCCTGAAAGTCCGTGACACAGTCGTTTCTCTCTCTGACTCGTTCTCTTGCTCTCTCTCACTCTGAAGAATGGACACTCCTAGAGCTGTCAGTCAGCATCCAGGGGATTTTTTTTTTCACCACAAAGGGTAATTCCTGCCCCATCCTGCTGTGAATCAGCTGTGACGTTGAACCACACAAGCCAGTGAGAAGATAAAGTCATCAGACTCCTGCTCACGGAGGGGAGGAGAGGGGAGCCCACATCAGAATTCACCTCTTCTCTCAGCACAGACTCCACGGGTCTGGTCCCCTGCCAGAGGAGCTTAGTCCAGCGAGCGACCCCAGGATGGCCTCTGGCTCAGCCAGTAGCCCCCGCCCAGCCCCCGATGAGAACGAGTTTCCCTTTGGATGTGCCCCCACCGTCTGCCAGGACCCATCAGAGTCCAGGGCCCTCTGCTGCACTGCATGTCTCTCTGAGAACGTGAGGTGAGGGGTCGAGGAGCAAAAGGCGGGTTTGAAGATGGTGCCAGGGAGGGACCCCTGATGGGAAGCAAGGGTGAGAGTATCTGGTGGCTTTGGGCAGGTGACTTCATCTCTCTGGGCCTTAGTTTCCACACCCTTTTCTTGCAGTCCCTGGCACTGTCCCTCCTGACTATTGCTGGAAGGAGAAGTAGCCACAGACAGATGTCAGCTGCCACAGCTGAAAGCTGTCCGGGGTGAAGCAGAGCCTCAGGCTCAGCTGAGCTCTTTACTTAGTGTGTGGCTGGGTGCAAAGTTAGGCTTCTTTGTCTGTAAAATGCCTGTAAAGCTATTTTCTACCTCCCAGGATTATTATGAGGCCCAATCAATAATGTTCCAAAAAGTCCTTGTAATGATGAATGTAAACTTCTTTGGTAAATGATGAACTGCTATACAAATATATCTACATCTCCTTCCACAATATCACCCATCACCTTGTACTGTTTGCTGAGAACACTTTTAAAGGGAACAAAGATATATATATATATATATATATATATATATATATATATATATATTTATATCTGTATGTATTTATAGGTGATATATATGTGTAAGTAATATGAATATATATAAATATGTACTTATACATGTTTTACATATATAAAATCTACATATAATATACATCATATATTATATAATACAAAAAAAAAGTGTATATTTAACATATAAATAATGCAGAGAGATGTGACATCGATACAATCATTAGCATCCCACCGCAAGCAACTACTATGTTCCTACTGTATGCCAAGCCCTCTCTCCTTTGGTCTTCAGAAGAGCCTTGGAAACGTGGATACCCTTATTATCCCATTTTACAGATGAGGACAGTGAGGCCTAATGGAAAGATGAGGTCAGCTTGCCTCAGGCCTGATTCTTGGCAAATGTGCTCCTTAACTGCCATGCTCCCCCAGCATGACCTTTGTCTGGGGCTTTACAACTTAAGATAGGGAAACTGAATCAGGCCAGTTTGAGAAGTTCAAATGCCTTGACGCAGAGGGCGGCTGTGGAAGGGAGGGGAGAGCTTGTGATCGTGGAAAGGCCAGGTTGTGGGAGTGGGGTGGTCAGAGCGTGGCTGGTTGTTCTGGACTTAACTCACTCAGGCTTTGCACTGGGCCTCTTGCCTCCCCTCCCATTTTTCCAAAACCTGGCAGAGCTTGGGAAAGAGCTGACTGGATGTTGAAGAGGCCCAGGCCTGAGGTGTGGAGAGCCCAGCCCTGCTCTGCCTCTGACCACCTTGGCCAATCCATACGTCCTCTTAGGCCTCATTTGTTTTCTCTGTAAAACAGGCCTGGCCAGTGGCTGTGCCTGTGGATCAGAATCCCTTGGGAGCTTTGTAAAAAGCCCATAGGTCCATGTGTCACCTGGTCAGAGTCTGATACTCCTGGTTAAGAACCTCAGGCTAAGTGTTCTCTGAGGCTCTTTCTTATCCTAATTGGCCATAGTCCTCTGTAATTATTAAAACTAAGAGACCAAAACCAAATAGAGGAAACTGAGAAGAGCAGATGTAGCCACACATCCACAATCTCTTGCCTGAACTCCAGCTCAGATACATTTTGGAATGCAGATTTTTTTCAGATTTTAGAAAAGCAAAACAGTGCATTACTATGCAATTCTTCCAGTGAGGATGGGGCAACACCTTATAACCAAACTTATTAATATCTCTGCAGTGAAACAAATATTCCTACCCAGTGGGATAAGGAAGGGCTATAATAGCCTCAGTCACTCAGGGTCAGGTTTGGCTGCCAAAGCAGCTCATTGCAAACTAGGGGAAGACCTCGAGTGTCAATGCTTTGTAAGGTTTGGGAATGGTAAGTCTGGGATTATGGGTCTACTTGCTCATTGATATCAACTGGGCAAGGCTTTTGGAGCTATCAGGATGGAGGTTGGTACCAAAGAGTTGGGAATGCCTCACTCAACCAAATTTGTTCACATGTCCCCAGGAACGGTGAGGATCAGATCTGTTCCAAATGCAGAGGACACGACCCCCAATCTGTAAGCCCAGGAAGCCTCCTATCTCAGGAGAAGGTACGTTGACATAGCCAGGAAAGGACATTAGTCTTTTTTCTTCATTTGTCAAGGTCGAGGCTACTTAGGCAGCTGCTCGCACAGCCCCTGGCAGGCACCTTCCTCCCTGCCTTGAGTCTAGACTGAATTTGGTTTGTAAGCAGTAAGGACACTGACAACACATTTGTGAGGCAACTTGCCCAAAGCCACCTGGCTGATCTGTGAGAACAACAGTCTAGACCGGGGGTCTGCAAACTACGGCCTATGGGCCAAATCCAGTCTGCCACCTGTTTTCTTACAGCTCACCAGCTAAGAATGGTTTTTTATATTTTACATGGTTATAAAAATTAAGAATTATATTTTGTGACACATGAAGATTGTATGAAATTCAAACTTCTGTGTCCACAAATAAAATTGTGTTCATATATGGCCACATCCACTCATTTATGCATTGTGTGTGGCTGCTTTAGTTAGAACAGAGGATTCAAAGCCCAAACTATTTAGTGTCTGACCCTTTGCAGAAAAACTTAGCTAACTCTTGTCTAGATAGTTCTTCCTGCCCCTGTTTGCCCTCAGACAGGAAGAGGCAGTGGCTCCCATCTCAGGCACTGCCAAGCAGTGTCCTACCTAGGAATAAGAGAAAGCTTTGGAAGTATGAAAAACCAAAGAGACATCCTCAGGCCTCGTGGCGTAGAACCCTGGCCCCTCACAGGTCACCTGTAGAGCCTAGGGATTTCCACATGCTGACCAGAACTGGTACATTCCCACTGGTTCATGAAAAAATGATGATAAAAACAAGAAAATTGTAATGACTTTTTTTTTTATAAAGCTAAGTTCTTTCCATTTATAGCATCAACCTTCACCCTGAGATTGTACTCTTCCTATATACATCTTTGTATAAATGAAATGATAGTAGTATTAATGGTAGAATTTTTGATAAGGCCTTTACTTGGTAAAATGAAAAGATAGCAATCTTTGTGTTAATCTCCCATTTAAAAAAAAAAAACTTGTTTCAATTCATGAATCTAAAGCTGTAAGAATCACTGCCCTAACTCTAAGCCCTCCGTGGTACATGTGTTTCCTGACGCTCACTGGGAAATCTCAAGAGTACAACTTTTCAGTGACCAGGGTCCCCCTGCTCAGCCATCCTCACTGTCCTCACTGTGAGGCACCTGGCTCCTGGCAGCCAAAGCTCTCCCTTGCCACAGCCCAGGGGTCAGGAGCTTGGTGTCCAGTGTCCAGAGATGGCTCTGTATAATTCATTGCGTGGCGGAGATAACTCCTTTGCCTGTTTCTTCATCTGTAAAATGAAGAAGCTAAGTTGGCTCTTCCAGGCCTTTCCAGGGCCTGCGAAAGGCTTTCCCTCCCACCCATGGGAACCAGAGGCCGACAAGCCTCCGCCTCCTTCTCCCTTCTCTGCTCTAGCTCCTCTCCTTCAGAGAGTTGGAGGGATTTCCTGCCCCACACAGGGTTGATTTTGAGGGCTCTCCCGTCTCCTTAGCAATCCTCCCCTATAGGCCCTCAAGGGAATAATAGTAAGGATCCAGTATATTTCCTAGAATTTTACACTCTGCAGTGTGGTGAGAGCTAATGGCATAACCTGATCTACGGAATAACTTCCCGAGCCTCCCTGTTTGGGCATATTCATGAACTAACCATGAGACATGAGCAGCGCAGACTCATCACTCTGAGCTGCCATGCTCCACCTGCACAAGGAAAGGCATGGGCTAGATGCTCCCTGAGGCCCCTGCCTGCTGGAATGCTCCAGGACTGTTGTTTTTAACTTGTTTTAGGTTCGCCTCTTAACAAAATTAATACACATTTCTGTATAAATCTCGAGTAAAATAGATAAGAGGTATTTTGACATTTCTTCATCTAGTAGTTTTAATTTTTTCATCTTCATTAATGTGAAATCAGATGATAGTGGAAATACTTTGATTAAGGGGGAGCCTGGACCCCTTCTTTTTCTTGCCCCAGCCCCTGAGGACTCTGGGGATTCCTAGGGCCCAGCAGAGCACAGTTTGCAGCTTGCTTCCTTAAACCAAATGAAGCAGCTCTGATGGTAGAATTGCAGGTGCTACGGGGTAGAGGGTCGCTGCCTGCGTTTGGGGGCCCAGCAGCATGGGTTCCTTTTTCACCCCCGGCTTCCCACCTGATGTAGGCATTGCCACACCCCAGTGGAAAGCTGGGAGGAGCGGCATGAGCCAGTGGTCTGAGTCCTGCACAGAGTCACGTCGTGGAAAGACCAGGGACTCCTCCAGCTCCTGACCCTGATGGGAACTTTGGGGGACTTTTGGCCAAAGGAAAGCAGCTGATTATAAGTCAACACTTTCGTATGTGGTAATTGCAAAGTCTGTGCACGTGGGGGTAAACCTGAGCCATGGACATGGGTGAAGGGGCCGGGCCAGAGACCAGCTGAGCTAAACAAACCATCCTTGCAAACACTTTCCATGCCATCTGCTTATTGTCCTGTCCTCATCCTCTGACTTCACTCAATTATTATCTTTCTAAGAAATCCTCAGAGTCATGGACCCATTAGGTAATATAAGAAGCAGATATTAAAAGGTTACTGTTTACCTAGTTAGAGGCTTGGTTCGTGCCTGGAATGGCCTTCCTGTAGACGTGACAATGAATTAGCAGAGGACCTGGTGGCTGGAAAATAACATTTAATTCTGTCTGCCTGCAACCCTGTGAATGGGATTGTTTCTATTACTTTCTTCCCTTTCAGGCCGCTCAAGGTCAAAAGCAAACTGGCATCTCCTGCCAATGGCTTACAATGATGCCTTAACTTATTCTAGAATCAGAAAATGATAGGAAGTCAAGCTGTCTAGTCTAATTTCCGTTCTGTTCGGGATTCCTGCCAGATGGCACGTCCTTCCAGTGATGGAGAGCTCAATTCTCCATGAAACAGCTACTTGCACCAGAAGGTACTCTGGTACTGTTTTCCTCTGTCCTGAGCTGAAGTCTGTCTTTCTTAAGGCCACAAAAGTCAAGTCAGTCAGCATCCTGTCCCCTGAGGAAGTCCTGCATTTGAGGACAGAGTCTGTCCTCAGTCTCTATGCATGTCTGTGTCCTTTGACATGTGATACCTAAAAATGAACCCCCGAACCCTTATACTTCTGAATTTGACAGTCTCATCTGTAACGTCATTGATCCTGGGACATCCTGTCTCACAGGTGGTGGTGATATCCCTGTTTCACCACTAGGCGTGATATCGAGGCTCAGTGAGGAGGTGTGCCTGGACCAGAGCCATACAGCAAAGGGACTCAAAACCAGGCTCTCACTCCTGCCTCCTAGGCATCTTCTCCTCTGCTGCCTCCAGATGTTTCATGCAGGCCTAAATACCATAGTCAGCCTTACAGGCTGGAATCCACCCAGTGCTATGGAAAAACAGGAATGGGCAAAACTACTTTCAACCAGGAGAGTCAGGCAGGGCTTCTTGGAGGAAGTGGCAGCCGAGCTGAGCAGAGGTTGCCAGAGAGGAAACGGGCCTAGGCGCAGAGGAGGACAGGAACTGGCAGGCAGAGGCAGACTGACTGGGTCTGCCCTGTCACAGCAGAGTACCTTCCCTTCAGCACCAGCTGAAACCTGAGCAGAAATGGCCCCTCCAGACATCCGCGACCTCAGGCGGTCTTTGCGCCCAGCACAGTGGTATGGGCGGGACCTGGCACACTGCAGACCCTCTGTTTGTGCAGTGGCTTCACAGAGGTGACTCTCATGCTCTTGGCTCACATTCTCAGAGGCCTGCAGGTCCCTGAGTGGGGGTGCCTCTCGATGGAACCCTCAGCCGAGCCTGTCACAAAGGGCCTGGGTAAGCAGGGTTGCTGGGAATACCGCACACCCCCAGACTTCCCGGACGCAGACAGAAGGACAAGTGTTTCCTCAGGGCTGGGATTTTGTTTTCTCTGTTTCTGTTTCCTTCTCAGAAGAAAATCCACTGCAAGTTTTATTTTTAGCAGCTTGAGGCAAGGAGACCACTCATGGGGCCGCTTGTGGCACTATATGTACACCAGGCTTGGCCTAGGACTGATGTCCCAGCCTTCCTCTGCAACCCCAGCCTGGATCCCTCTCCTGTCCCCTCAGCCCCTGGCCTTCAGACAAGGCTACCCTTTGGTTGAGGGAGGGCTCCCTTATGTGGAGGAAGGACCCCAGACAAGGACTCCACGTCCCTGGCCTCTCCCTTGCCTCTGCCTCAAACTCACACTGCCTCCTGCAAGTCACTGCCCATCCCTGAGCTTTGGCTTTTCCATTCAGCCATCTCCTCAAGTATACAAGCCTGGTGTCGCTTCAAGCGAGCCAGTCGTCCAGTTTTCCCATCTGTGTTAAGGTGAAGGTCGTCTCGCTCTCTGCCTGCCTCCAGGGATGATTGCAGGCATCCCGTGAGATAGCATGCAAACATGCGTTGATCCTGTAAAAATACAAAGACAGCTAGGGATGTTCCCCACCAACCTGAGGAAATCCAATGGGAAAATGGGGTTTTATAGAATTCGTTATTAAGAGTCTGAGATGTGAGGATTAAATGATGCATGTATATGACAGCCACTGAGGGAGGAAAAGGATGTCCCAAGGGCAGTGCTTAATCCACAGGAATACCACCACCACTAATAATAATAATGATGATGATGATGATGATGATGATGATGATGACTAACATTTATCGAACACTACATTAAGCAGAATGATGTTCCCCAAGTTGTCCACATGTTAATCCCTGGAACCTGTGAGTATGTTGCCTTACATGGCTATATGAGTCTGTTCGGGATGCTGTAACAAAGTACCACAGACTGGATGGCTTGAACCACAGAAGTATATTTTCTCACAGTTCTGGAGGCAAGAAGTTTAAGACAGGGTCGATTTCTTCCGAGGCCTCTCTCCTTGGCTTGTAGATGCCAAGGCCATCTTCTTTCTTGGTCTTCTCATTGTCTTTTCTCGGTGCGTCTGTGTCCAAATATTCTCTTGTAAGGACACAAGTTGTATTGTTCTAGGGCCCACCCTGATGACCTCATCTTAATGCAATTACTTAAAGACCCCATCCCCAAATACAGTCATGTTCTTGGGGTTAGGGTTTCAACACATGAATTTGGGGAGATACAACTTAGCCCATAACAACAGCAAAAGGGATTTTGCAGTTGCCATTAAATTAAGGATCTTAAGATGGAGAAACTATGATGGATTATCTAGGTGAGTCTAGTGTAATCACAAAGGTCTTCATAAGAGGGAGACAAGTCAGAGAGAGATGTGAAGATGCTGTGCTGGTGGCTTTGAAGCAGGTGGAAGGGACCGTGAGCCAAGGGATGCAGACGGCCTCTAGCAGCTGGAAAAAATGAAATGGGTTCTCCCGTAGGGCCTCCGGAAGGAGCACAATCCTGCCGGCACCTTGATATTAGGACTTCTGACCTACAGAACTGTAAGAATAAATTTGGGTTGTTTTAAGCCATCAAGTTTGTGGTATTTTGTTATAGCAGCAATAGGTAACTAATACCAGAATTTCCATGTGTTATCTCATTTAGTCCTCACCGTAACTCCATAAGAGGAGGCAGGGTACTATTAGACCCTTTTGCAGAGGAGGAAAGTTAAGATATGGAGAGGTTAATACTCTCCCAGGGCCACACGGCTAGCATGTGAAGTGACAAAATGGGCTCTGCACCCTGGCAGGCTGGCAGGCTGTCAGCCACCCCCTTAACTCTATGGAATTAGTGACTGATTAACTGATGACAGGATGGTGGGCAGCCTGGCTGGCCACTAAGGCCTCTGAAGACCAATCAGGTCACTCCTGCCCCTCCTCTGTCAGCCATTGGAGACTGGTCACATTCCACACCCATCCACACATCATAACAGAGGTGACCCTAGCATCCATAGAGCACTTGCCACCCAAGCAATGGGCTTTTCCCTGCACCGGCACACCAGCAAGGCTCAGCTGTCAGAAGAACCCATGCCCTTCTACCTGTGGGTGATTCTGGACTTCCAGTCTCGTATCCCTGCCACCTTTTCATCCTTCCTGTGGTTCTCACTTTCAGCTGAGAACCGCAGAGAGTTCGCGTCGTGGACTTGGAGGGAGTTTTAGAGCCTGAGAGGTTCCACTAGTCCATTCACCTGGAACCAGATCTGCACCTGGCATTAGGCCCTCCATTGTTCCCACGGGTCAGGAAGCTACCTGCGAGGCGAGGCTGTGTCACTGCACACTCCCCAAAGCCAGCTCGGTCTCTCTGCCAAGGCTGCCCTCTACCCACCCCCGAGAAAACATCTGTTTTTTATTCTTTGTTGGGAACAACTTGTGCTTAAAGCCCGGGGTGGTGTGATGAAGAGGGGTTGGTCCTTTGTTGTGTCCCAAACAAACCATGCTCATTAAGCCCAAAGCTCTCGCTTATTTTACTTTTAAAAAATAATAACTAGTGTAGCTTTGTATTTGCTCAGCCCCAAAGACCTCTGTCGTCCGCTTTTATTCATCCAAATCTCCCTTCATTTTTACCCCATTAGATTATTCTTAAACAACAACAACAAAGCTCTTTGAAAATCAAGATATTATTTATAGGCAATAAAATTCACTCATTTTAAGTGCACAGTTTGATGAATGCCAGTAAATTTATATAACCGTGTGAACACTGCAGTCAAGATGGCAAATGATTCTTTTCTGCACCAGAAAAACCTCCCTCGTGTCCTCAAGCACCCACTGGTCTGCTTTCTGTCACTGTAGTTTTGCCTTTTCCAGAATCTTACAAGAATGGAATCATCGTAAGTCGTCTTTTGCGTTTGATTTCTTTCATTTAGCATAATGTTTTTGAGGTTCCTCCATGTTATTGCATTTAGTCTTTTAGTCCCTCTGATTGCTGAGTAATGTTCTGGGAAAAAAAAAAAAACTATGTGTTTATCCATTCACCAGATGATGGATATTTGGGTGGCTTCCAGTTTGGAGCTATTATGAATACAGCTGCCAGGAACATTCACATACACACATAAACATATGTTTCAGTTTCTCTTGGGTAAATTCCTAGGAGTAGAATATGTGGCTTGTATGATAACTTTATAAGCATGGTTTGTTTGTAACTTACAAGCAACTTATAAGTCACTTTATAAACATGATTTAACTTTATGAGATACTTCCATAGTTTTTTTTTTTTCCCTCAAAGTGGCTATATTATTTTGCATTCCCACAAGCAACACTCATATGTTCCAGTTCCTCCATATCCTCATCAAAACTTGGTATTGTCATTCTTTCATAATTTTAGCCATCTAGCGAGTAGATAGTGGTATTTCATTATGGTATTTCACTATAGTTTGCATATCTCTGATGACTTTGCATATCTCTGATGACTAGGGAGGTTGAGCATCTTTTCATAGATTTGTCATTTATACATCCCCTTTTATGAAGTATTTGTTCAGTATTTTATTCATTTTTATTAGGTTGTTTGTCTTCTTATTATTAAATTGTAAGAGTTCTTTATATATTCTGAATACAAGCCCTTAACAGATAGATATTTTGGAAATAATTTTCTCCCGGTCCCCTGTGGGCTTCCTTTTGACGAGAGATACAGTTGACCCTTGAACAATGTGGGGGTTAGGGGCACCGACCCTTCACATAGTAGAGAATCCATGTATAACTTTTGACTTCCCTAGAACTTAACTACTAAAGTTGTCCCTTGGTAGCCACAGGGATTGATTCTAGAACCTTCCGTAGATACCAAAGTCTGCGGATGTCCAAGTCCCCTGTATAAAATGGTGTAGGTCACCACATACAGTCGGCCCTCTACATCCACAGACTCCCAGCCGCGGATGAAAAACAATGCAGATACTTATTGAAAAAAATCCTTGTATAAGTGGGCCTGTGCAGTTCAAACCCACATTGCTCAGGGATCAACTGCAGTGATACGGTGTGGGAAGAACCTTGTGGTTATGCTGCTTCCTTGCTGTTTCTTCTTGGGCAAATCCCTTCTCCTCCAAGAGCCTGTCTCTTCATCAGTAAAATGAGAACAAAAAACCCTGCCTTGTCTTCCCCACAGTGTCCTTAGGGGCTGAGGAAGAATTAGGGCCCTGAAAGCATTTTCGTAAACTCCTTGCACCTACAAATAGCTTAAGAGTAGTGTCAAGGTGCTATTGAGTTCTAAGACCCTGCTGTGTCCCTGCCCTCAGGCTGTGCATTTTCCGGAAGGAGAACAGGGCAGGGCAGGCACACCACAGTCTAGGATGGGGTTGCCAAGGAAATATGCAGATGGCAGTTGTGCAGAGTGTCCTGTGGACTTCCGGGGGAGGAAGGTGTTCACTTGAGCAACCAGCATGTCCCAAGTGTCTCCTCTGTGCCAGGCCTTGCCCTTAGCACCAAGAACACAGCTGTGACCCTCACAGAACTTCCAGACCAGTGGGGACCACCAGAGAAAAATGGTGATGATGGGGCTGTGTGGATCATGTCCTGACAGAAGTAAGAGCTCTGCCCAGGATCACAGCAGGGGCCCTGATCCTGTTTTGAAGGAGGGTCACAGAAGGGCTGAAGCTTGAAGGGTGGAAAAAAGTCAGCCAGGCAAAAGGAACAGCATGTGCAAAGTCATGTGGTCCAGCCCAGCTCGTGCCCTGTTGCATCTTGGTACTTTGCAGAGAGCCCCAGTCGTTGTTTCTGGGACTCCCCAAACATTCAGTGACATGTTGTTACTTCCAGGATCACCCTGAGGTGGCTGCCGATGGAGTTGGGTGCCCCTTCGCAGGTGTTGGCTGCTCCATCAAGGTAAGCATCTGAGTGTGAGAAAGGACATCTGTCTACTACAGCCCTAGACCCCTGGGTCTCCCCACTTCAGCTCCTCCAGGATTTTCCCACAACATCAAGCTAGTTCTCCAGATGTCCCTTACAATAATGACTTTCTTACTAGTAAGTCATTTCTATACTCAGGAAAGTTCTTAAGATCTCATCTTAACATTGCAGCATCACTAAAATGACACCATCACCCCTCCGCCCGCCGTGCCTCTCTCCATGGTTCTAAATCATCATTGTGCTCAAAGACCGGGCAGGATTGTTGCTGTTGAGATGGGAGGCACGTGGCTCACTGTGGGCCTGTCTGAGGTCAGGGTTCTCCTCCGAACCCTCTCACTGCACGCAAAGCAAATTCCCTTTTTCTGGGTGAATGGATCTGACTTTCTCTGGGAACTTTTGGTGACAAGACCCTCCACTGCCCCCTGGTACGCCCTCCACCTTCTCCGTTTTCACTGACCAGCCCTACTGTCTCCGCAGGGGAGCCCAAAGTTCATGCAGGAGCATGAGGTCACCTCTCAGGCCACCCACCTAAACCTGCTGTTGGAGTTCATGAAACAGTGGAAGGCCCGGCTGGGCTCTGGTGTGGGGTCCGGGCCCATGGCCCTGGAGCAGAATCTGTCTGACCTGCAGCTGCAGGCGGCCGTAGAGGTGGCTGGCGACCTGGAGGTGGACTGCTACCGGGCGCCCTGCTCGGAGAGCCAGGAGGAGCTGGCCCTGCAGCACTTCATGAAGGAGAAGCTCTTGGCCGACCTGGAGGGGAAGCTGCGCGTGTTTGAGAACATTGTCGCCGTGCTCAACAAGGAGGTGGAGGCCTCCCACCTGGCCCTGGCCGCCTCCATCCACCAGAGCCAGCTGGACCGCGAGCACATCCTGAGCTTGGAACAGAGGGTGAGCATGGGCGGCAAGGGCTCCTTCACGTCTGGCTCAGGGGGTCCCCTCTGCCCCATCTGGTCTCCCGACCAGTGGTTCAGCCTTCTTCCTGTTCATTCTTTCTGCTCAGAGCAGTCTCACCTCCATCAAAGTCTCCTGTGTCCCAAGACCTTCCAGGAGTAACACCAGAGTCATAAGTTATAGTCAAGTTCAAGCTCCCCAAGCCCTTGGTAGGGGAGACCGTCTATCAGGCAGGAAAGGCAGGATCCTAACTGCATTCATACAGTTGCTGTAAGGGCCCTGTAAGAATGAGAGGGAGCGGGAGCAGCTGAGCCAGGCCAGTGGCTGAAGCCCTCCTAGAGGAAGGGCTGTGTGAGCCTGATTCCTGATGGATGAATAGGAGCTGGAGGAAGAAGGAAAAGGAATTCCAGGCAGGAGAGACAGTGTGTTCAAAAGCAGATGGACATGCCTGAGGGAGGCATGGTCGGGAAGGAGTATTTCGGGGCAGATCTGTCTCCATATCTCACCGTCCCCACCCCACCCCCAAGCCAAGGCTAGTGTCCCTGGCTGAATGGGCTTCCCCACAGGTGATGGAGTTGCAGCACACCCTGGCCCAGAAAGACCAGGCCCTGGGCAAGCTGGAGCAGAGCCTGCGCCTCATGGAGGAGGCCTCCTTCGATGGCACCTTCCTGTGGAAGATCACCAATGTCACCAGGCGGTGCCATGAATCAGCCTGTGGCAGGACTGTCAGCCTCTTCTCCCCAGGTAACACGTCCCCAGGGGCACAGAGACCCTCTGGGATGGGGGGGGTGGGTGGGGCAGGCCTCACTGGGCCCAGGAAACAAGCAGTGGGAGCAGCCGTATGACAGCCATACTGTGTCCAGTTAGGCCAGTGTCCGTTCAGGCCACCTACCATGCTGAGAGCGCAGAGGAAGTGGGTGCCCAGCTCAGCCCCATAGCACGTATGCTGTTTGAACCGGGAACACCATCCACCTCCCCGAGTGTTAGTCACACTCTGCAGATAGGAGTAAAATTGTCACTGACTTTGCTTGGACGTCGGATGTGAAAGGAAGTGCAAATGAGAGGGCACAGAGGACGATTCTCACAGGTGAGTCCTGTGAGACTTTGCCCTCAGTGGAGAACCAGGCGGATGATCGTAGGTAACGCATCGGGGAGTCTTGTGTAAATCAGGGCAGTTGTTATTCATTTCTGGGGCCCCAGGGCTGGGCACAGTGTCCTGCGTAAAGTAGTTACTTAGCAGATGTTTCCCTTAATTAATTGATATCTGTTCGTATAGCAGTATGTATATTTGGCACAAAATGCTCAGACCTGTGTGCTCTCCCTTTTGCCTCATTCTTGTGCATCTGAGTAAACAGGTGAGTCATTAAGGAGGATTTCTGCCAACAATGTTTCAAGTGACCTCTCGCCTTTGCCCCAACTTCATCCCTTTCCTGTCCATCAGCTCCCCTGATGCAGCCAAGACTGACAGGGCTGGGAGGAGGAGAGGTGTCAGAGTTTGCTCCATATCACACACCAGGGCTGGGTCCCAAAGCCAGGCCCCTTTCCTCAGGAGCAGGGGCAGCCCCCTTCATGGGGTGGCCTCACCTCCAACTCGCAGGCTTTTCCTCCTCACTTCTTTCCAGAGAGGCACAAAGCAAGCATTGTCTCTGGCTTCCTATTCCACCGAGAAGGAGTAAAGGACAGAGATGAATCAGACTGTCAGCCTGTCCCTCCTCCACCCCTTCCTGCCTGCCCTGCCACACCCTGTCCCCACTCACCCCTCCCAGAGGGGCCCCTGTGGTGACAGCCATTGGAACCCACACTGCGTGGCCTTTTCAGCTGCCCCAAGAAAGAACCCGCAGGCTCCTGTGCTTAGTCACCAGGGGATGATTCATCCCTTAGGAGCCTTTGCCAGGGGTGCCCAGCAAAACTGTGAGCCGCCTCACTCTCCCCTAACTTCCCAGAGTCCCCAGCCACTTGGCCCAGGGCAGCAGAAAGAAGTCAGTGTTGGGAGGTAGGAGGCCTGGCCCCTAATCTTGGTTCTGCCCTCAGCACACTCTGAGGCCAGCCACTTCCCCTCGCTGGGCTCGGTGTCCCGATTGCAAAATGCAGTTTGGTTAAATAAAAAATGTGGTCCCAGAGCCAACAGCACCACCATCCCCTGTTAGCCGTGCACATTCTCAGTCCTCACCCAGCACTACTGAGTCAGAAACTCTAGGGGTGGTATGATTGGTCGGCTTGGCAATCCGCAATTCCGATGGCCAGTTGACAGCCACTGGGCTAGATGATCTCCAAGATCCAGGTCCTTTCTGACTATATACAATCTAGAAGAATGCTGGGCCCCAACCCCACATCTCTTAGTTTCGAGCCAGCGACCTTGGGCATGCCTAACCGCTGGTCCCAGTTCTTTTATCAGCAAAGTCCAGCACTTTGCAGCTGCCTCTATGCTGACTCTGGCTTCCACATTTCAGCTTTCTACACTGCCAAGTACGGCTACAAGTTGTGCCTCCGGCTCTACCTGAATGGGGACGGGACGGGAAAGAAGACCCATCTGTCGCTCTTCATCGTGATCATGAAAGGGGAGTACGATGCTCTGCTGCCATGGCCTTTTCGGAACAAGGTACTGGGTCCTGGTCCTGGTTTAGCCATGAACTGGCTGGGTGACCTGGGCAAGTCTCTTGCCCTCTCTGCATTATCAGTTTCCCCTTTTATAAAACAGGAGCCTGAGTGTACATCTAGTAGCCAAGGCTCCCTTCAGCATCGTGAGTCTAGGGGCAAAAATGCCTGGATCAACACCACTGGGAGGCATGTAGAAATGAAATTCACATGTGGGGTGAATAAGGAAAACTTCCTGGAGGAGGTGCTGTGGGGCTAGCCTGAACTGGCAGCATTTTTAGAAAAAAGGAAGGAGGCACATACCATTACACACCTATTAGGGTCGCCAGAATCTCAAACACTGACAATACCAAATGTTGACAAGGCCGTGGAGCAACAGGAACTCTCCTTCATTGCTGATGGGACTACAAAATGGTCCAGACACTTTAGAAGACAGTTTCTTAAAAACAGGACTGCTCTTACCCTGTGATCCAGCAATCACATTCCTTAGTACTAACCGGATAAGTTGAAAACTTCGATCCACACAAAAACCTGCACATTTATAGCAGCTTTATCTGTAATTGCCAAAAGTTGGAAGAGCCAAGATGTCCTTCAGTAGGCAAATGGATAAGCAAACAGTGATACATTCAAACAGTGGAATATTTTTCAGCACCAAAAAGAAATGAGCTGTCAGGCCATGAAAAGATATGGAGGAAACTTAAATGCATATTGCTGAATGAAAGAAGCCAGTCTGAAAAGGCTGAATACTGTACGATTCCAGCTACACGACATTCTGGGAAAGGGAAAACTATGGAGACAATAAAAAGATCCGTGGTTGCCAGAGGTTGAGGAGAGGGAGGGATAAATAGGCAGAAAACAGGATTTTTAGGGCCATGAAACTATTCTCTATGATACTATAATGGTGGGTACATGTCATTATACATAAGTCCAAACCCATAGAAGGTTCACCAGCAAGAGTGAACCCTGATGTAAACTAAGGATGTAGTTTCATCGATTGTAACCCATGTCCCACTGACGTGCGGGGTGATGAGAGCACGGAGGATTGTGTGAGGGCGGGGTATATGGGAAATCTCTGTATTTTCCATTCAATTTTATTGTGCACTTAAAACTGCTCTAAAAAATGAAGTCTATCAAAAACATTTGAAAGGGCGGAAGCACCACAGTGGTCTGGATATGAGTCAGTAGGGCAGTGGTTTCCATACCCGCTGGGGAGATTTTTAAATGACCAGCGATTAGGTCACACTGCAGTGAATGGTGACACCTGCACATTGGTATTTTTTAAACTTTCCCAGGGAATTCTAAGTGCAGCCAAGTTTGAGAACTGCTGTGGTGGGTGATTTCATGTCCTGATGGGCATTCCAGTGACATATGCCAGGGGAGAGGGCTTGTGTCACTGAAATCATTAGCTTCTTAGGGGCACACATATCTGAGTTCCACTGACATTTCCGGGGGTTAACTGACAGCCCCTCAGCACAAGGCCTATCTGTTCCTGCCCCCTCACCTTGCCCAGGAGGTTTCAGCATAGTTGATGATCAAACATCTCAGAGCAGGAAAGGGCATTACAGGTTATGAGTGTGTCTTCCTCGTCAGCACCTAGTCACAGCGTTAGCTCACAACAGCCAGGAAAACTAATGGTCGCATCCAGATGCCCCCTTCCTGTCAGATAGAATGGCTGATTCCTAATCACAGGACAACCAGGCGTGGTCCTAACACTGTTTTTAACCAGCCTGAGCTCAGGGGCCAGGGGCTACACAGGTGGCAGACACAGAGCTCGGTGCGCTGCCCAGGGCCTGACCTCCACCTGCCCTCGCCCTGCAGGTCACCTTCATGCTGCTGGACCAGAACAACCGTGAGCACGCCATTGATGCCTTCCGGCCTGACCTGACCTCTGCGTCTTTCCAGCGGCCCCAGAGTGAAACCAATGTGGCCAGCGGCTGCCCACTCTTCTTCCCTCTTAACAAACTGCAGTCGCCCAAGCACGCCTATGTGAAGGATGACACCATGTTCCTCAAGTGCATCGTGGAGACGAGTGCTTAGGGCGGGCAGGGCCATGTGGGCCGCACCTGCGTCCTGAGGGAGCACCAGCCTAGGCTTGGGGTGTAACAAGGTGCCCGAGAGCCTGCTCTTGGTGCACAAGGCCCCAGGGCACACTGATGGGCTGGGACTGGCCTGACCTGAGCAAGGCTGACAGACTGGCCGTGGCGGCCATCAGCTTAGAGTGGCAGAACCTTGGGCTAAGCCCACAAAGGCAGAGGATCCAGAAGGAGGTTGGTGGCAGGATTGTTCCTTCTGCACTGACCATGCAACATGGAAGGCCTGGGAGCCACTCCAGCCCTGAATGCAAGGTGGACTGTGACCAAGATGGGGAGTGAAGGGGGACCAGGCCTGGGGCAAGGATGATGAGCTGGATATGTGGGACCTGAGCATGGGACACTCTCTGTAGGGCCACCATGGACACCTGGAAACATGCTTGCTGTCTTCCTGCCCAAGCTCAGGCCCAGGGGGTGGAAGGGACAGGGTGCCAGTGTGAACTCAGTCTGTCCAGACGTGGACTGAGTCTCCATCTCTTAGGGCAAACAAGCAAAGCCAGAGGGCTGTGCTGGAGTAGAGGAAGGCATCAAATTGGGTGTCAGATCTGAAGACCTTCGAGTTTCCTTCCAGCCCAGAAAGTTTCGAGTCTAGGCTTCCTGCCTAGGTGAGGCCCAGGGCTGCAGGAGTTCTGGAAACATCCAGGTTCCTTATGCCCTCCAGGTTCCTCACTCACCTTTAGTAGCACCAGGTGGGCTGAGCTGGCCCACACAGTACCTGCCACCCAGGCCCATCAGCTCAGCTTCCCTCATATGCAGTGGCACACACAGGCCTTGCCTTTGGAACTCCCCTTGGCCTCTGCCAGGTAAAAGCAGGCCACTGAACTCCAAGGAGCATCCACAAGGAGCATGAAGAAGGGGAGGCATAAACTCGCCACTCCCTGGGTCCCCGCCTTCCTTGCTTCCTAGAATCCCATGTCACCTGATCAACCAAGGTATTCACTTCTCTCTCTGACTTATCAGGGCCTCTGAGCCACTAGCAGAAGTTGTCTTTTTAAATATGTATAAAATCAAAGAGTTTTTTTTTTTTTTTAAATCTTTTGAAGTTTTCTGAGCCACATTTGAAAAGACCATTGCCGCGTTCTCAGTAGCGCTGCCAGCCTTGCAGGTAATGTCCAGGGCTGGTGCGCTGGCAGGAACATCCCTCTCCGTCTCAGTCTTCTTTCTGTAATGGGGAGGAGCCGCCCCAGCCTGCTTCCTTCCCTGGGTTCTGCGGACCTCACAGGAGATGCTAACAGGAGAGACTCAAAGGGGAAAGGCCCAGGCGCCGCTGCCTACCTCTCATGGCCTGGCTGTGGCCTGTGTTTAGCTTCTCACCTTGGAGGCCGCACACAACCAATTCCTCCTCAAACCCTTGTCCGGCTTCCCAGAGACCCCAAAGCTTCATGCTACCGCTCAGAGCTCTCAGTCAGGCCCCCAGCCTTCCCTCCAGCTTACTCTTCCTCCACTGTGATCATTGTCACTGCTCACACCTTCAGGGTTGGCTCCGTGAAATGGGCCAGCAGCCCTACCTATTCTGCCTAGCCCAGCAGCTGAGAGAGTCCTCTCAAAATAGGTGAGGGAGCAGCACAGCTCGATGGGCTCAATGTATCAGAAAAACCAGATCCAGCCTGAGTCCAAAGCTGGTACCCCATCCTGCCTCAGCCTCTTCATTTGAAAATGGGGACATATACAGGGTTTCTCGAGGCCCAAACACAATAACGAAGCACTAGTGCTTTGTAAGATGATGGCATTTTGCCATGCATGAGGGACTACAGACCTGTCAGCGCTCTTTTTCCTTGTCCCCACTGATGACAACCTGGCACTAATGGAGACTGACTTGCCTCCTTGATGAGTGTGAATAACAAGAGAATTCACACTTGATGAGTGTGAATAACAAGAGAATTCACACTTGATGAGTGTGAATAACAAGAGAATTCACACTTGATGAGTGTGAATAACAAGAGGTCTGGCCTCGAACGTTATGGGACTTCTGCCTCAGAGCCAGTGTTCTGGCTCTAACATCCTCATCCCTAGTCACTGAGTGCCGCGGTAACAAGGGATTTGTGGGACAAACTGCTGCTCGGGACAGCTGTCACTCTACACCTTTATCTACACCTTTAGTGGCTTATTCCTGATGGGAAGAGACACAGATGCTCGTTAAACACTGTGAGAGGCGGCCATTCTTTCAGTAAAGCTTTACTGAGACCTGTGCCAGACCCTAGGGAGGGAGAGGTAAGATGTGCGCCCTACCCTCAAGAAACTCTTAGTTGAGTGGGGGAAACCGATCCCTAAGTAGATCATTGAAACCGACACATAAGAGAAGCTCAGAGAAAACACAGGATTCCAGATCCGTTGGGTGAAGCGGGGAGGGCTTCGTGGAAGAGGTGGCATTTAAACTTGGCCTGAAAGTAGTTAGAGATGCAGAAGATAAGGGTGTGGGGGAAAGTAAAATCATGGAGATGGAAAGCAGCCTTGGCTTTGAGTTGGAACCATGGAGCAGAAGGCAGAAAGGTAGGGTGGGCTGGAGCACAGAGGCATTGAAGGCGGTTTCATCTGCTGGAAAGTAGCAGCCTGGGGTGAGGTTGGGAGCATCCCACATCACCTGTGTGTGACCCTTTGGGCTGTTTACAGCAGGATGAGACAATGATTTAAAACATTTACTAAGTTATCTTCCAATAAAGCCCTATTTTAAGTGCACCAAACACCTGACATTTCACTTCTCTAGAAATAAAAAATAGAAATGATACTAATATATAGAATATATTACTAATATATAACATATCTACTTATTGAGGTGTACAAGTATTAAATAAAATAACATATTTACTATAAACTCCAATCTCAGAGTCCTTAAAAAGTAGTAGTGTCTTTCTCCCACTACTTGCTTGCCTCACATCTTACTACAATGGCTAAAACTTTCAGATCAATGTTAAATAATAGCAACAGACGTCCTTATTGGGTTCTGTGTTTTAATTGGAGAGTTTCTAGGGTTTCACCCAAAGAGCCTGTTGATCAAGCAATCACAGCATTATAGCTATCACATAAACACCACATGAAAATCACAAATTATTCTCCGTTAAATTTGAAAACTCAAAAACCTCTGACAACTTTATCGATTATACATCACTGAAACTGGAAAAAAAGGGTCTCGCTGGATGTTTCTATACTTTCTTTACTTAAAGAGCCAGTTCCTTACTTTGTGAGTCAGTAACTGGGATGCACGGAGCAAACCCAGGAGGCCAGGCCTCCTGAGATGCTGAGTACATAAAAGCTCCAACAGGGCTCCCTTCCCTCCGGAGCTTGAATAGAAAGGGCACTGGACTTGGAGCCTGACCCACTCTTTCCTAGCTGTGTGACCTTAGACCAGTCACTGTACCAACTCTGAGCCCAACTGTCACCATGGGCAAAGCTGGATAACCAAGTCCCTGGCTGTAATTACAGTGTAAGAGTTGGCACACAGAGGTTCCCAGGAATGTTCCCTGAAGCTGATGTTCCTGCGGATTTTGTGCTGAGTTTATTTAAGGGAGAGAATCCCTAAAGCCTTCTATCAGTTGTTTACTGGGTGTTCACTTGGCAAATCCTGACAGCTACAGTGCTAGTTATGGTAATCCGTGGTCAGCATCTGAGTGCACAGGGTGGTGGGGGACACAGAATATAAATGAACACAAATATTTGAGCTTTCCCTCAGTGAGGGGTGGCCAGGGCCTAGAAGGGGAGCGGCTGGTTGCTAGGGTTGGCCCCCTGGGGTTGGGCCCAGGCCACCCAGCACTCACAGCTTATGAAGTACAGTGAGCTGGCCTGTATTCCCAGCATGAGGTGCTGCTCTCCCAGGCACCTTTTCCTGGACCATGCCAGGCCCACCCCAGGCAGCCAGGGCCTCCCAGTGATAAGAGGGGACCTCTCTCCGCTTCTTTCCACAGCTGCCTTCCACAGGGACACAGCCAAGGCCAGCAAGGGGAGGGAGCGACTGCTGGACAAGGCGGGGAGGGTGTTGCATTGCTGGCCCTCATCTGCTTCTCCTCCAACAGCCCTAACCTAGACTGGGAACCAGCCTGAAGAGAAGGATCCAGGTGGGCCCAGGGGCCACTGGAATCACAAGAATCCTATCACTTTGTTGTAGAAAAGTAATAACATTTAAAATTAAAAGTCTTTTAAGATTGGCTCCAGGGCCCCAACCAACCTTTCCAATCAGGCTTCCCTTAACTTTGTCTTATTCCTCCTTTGTGATGGAGCCCTCGTCTTGGAGTCCATGACTGATTCTGTGGCAATCACAGAACTGTATCAGGTCTCAGCTGACCCTCAGAAGTTGGTTTGATGAATGACCATATGCCAGGCACGATTCCCACATTCATCTCACGCCCCGTACAGAAGCTCACCACCATAGCATCGTCCCTGTTTACAGATGAGGTGGCTGGGTTCCCCAGAACTAGAACCCAGGCTTCGCCCTTCCACTACTCCAGGGATCAGCAAACTGGCTGCGCATCCAAATCACCCCAAGGGCTTGCTGAAACACCCTGCTGGGCCCACCCCCTCAATTTGTTTTAGTCTGTAGTTCCTGGGTGGGGCTGGGGAACTTGAATTTATCAGATGCTCCCAGATGATACTGATGCTCTCTGACCACACCTGGGGAACCTCTGCCCTATACAGTGGTGCCCCCTCTGAATAAACTTTCCACACCTAGGCAGACCATACATTAACCATGGGGCACTTACCATGGCAAGGATCTATGATGAATTGCCTTCCCCATACAGGTATCAGAGGGTTCTATCCCTGACTGTCATGCTAATGTCCCACCTCAGAGGAATGCCCCACCCTCCAGACACTACCTTTAGTCCTGAGTGCTCCTCCTGAATGCCACAGGCCTCAACTTCCTAAAGTGTGGGTGCATCTATCAAGCAATGAGGCAACTGACTACTCAAAATGAATTTGCTCTCCTACGTGATTACCAGGCAGGGCTAGGGAAGGAGCTGGAAAGCTTGGCTTGGAGAAAACTGCCAGAGGCTGCCAGAAAAAGAATGCCCAGGGTAAGGGCTGAGTAATGGGGAAGCAAGACAGGGTCCTTCAGCACCTGCACCTGGTGGGAGGAGAGTGATGGAGCAGGCGCGGACTCAGACAGGAAGCTCCAGCTGGCAGCACTGTAATTAGGGGTGCCCTGGCATGGTGAGCAGACCGGGGACAGAGAGGCGAGGAAGTTAAGGGCTTCCTGTGACATATTTCTGTTTGATTCCCCCAGCGGGTACATGTGGCTTCTTTGTCAGACTCTTGACTGGCTTGAGTAGAAGGAGAATATTCTTACTCATGCTGCCACATTATTAGCTAGGCTGTTAAATAATAACATCATAGATACGTGTATTTTTATGAATAATCACAGCCATCATTTATTAAGAGCCTATTATGTACTTTACATTCCATAATCTCATTTGGTCCTCCCAAAACTCTGATAAGGTGGGTGCTGACATGATCCCCATTTCACAGATGAAGAAACTGAGGCTAAGAGAGCTTAACTTGGCTAAGGTCTTAGTTGCTAGGAAATCATGGGGCTATTTTTTCCCATCTCTAAACTGTCCCTTTTCACTCCATTTTCCTGCCCCTCATTTCCGGAACACCTGCTCTGTACAAGGCCCTGGGCGGGACCGAAAGATGAATCATTCAAGTAGTCACTTATTCAATAAACTCTTTTCAAGTGCTTACTATTTTGTATGGGCTTATTTATTTATAGCATGCCTTATTCCAGAAAGCACTTGACTTCTTTACTTGATATATGAGAGAATAAAAATGTAAAGGCATGGTCATATGATGGGTGAAAACTGGAAAACAGAAGTTAGGAAGGTCAGAAGAAGCCAGGAATGAGACAGGTACACAATGCAGACCTCAAGGTCCTACGTGTTACTGAGACAGGCCACAGATTGTCCCCTGAGCTTTCCAGCAGGCAAAACCCGATCCTATGCGGTTCAGGGTCCATAAGACACTAACAAACCGGTTGCTGAGGTGAAACATGACTCTCCTGGGCCCCGAGACCAGAGAGGCCCCTTCCTAGTGAGCTGGCACAATGAGAGCACTGGGGAACCTAAGGAGCGATGTCCCCAAACAGCATGCTTATTGCACGTACTGCACAAGTCTCAGGGGCTGTTTCCTGTACCCACTCCCCTCCGTGCTGGCCCAAGTCCCAAAGCGGAAAAGCAGCTCAGAGGAGAGAGAGTGACAAGGCAGGGCAAGCGTGCCCCTCTCGAGCTTAATCCACATTCAGGGTTTGTAGGAAACATTTATAGCAAACTGACAGTCCACTAACTAAATGCAGTCCTGAGGTAAGCTTCGTTGGGGCTGAGAAGTGTATTTAAATTGTCTGAATTAGTTGTCAACTTGAAACAGATTTCACATAAAATCCCGATTTGGGTGGATTTGACAGCATGAGGCCCTAAAGACAAGGACTGGCCAGAGCTGAGCAGTTTCTCAGTCGGTCCATGGTTCTCCAAAGGCCTTTTTATTCCTAATTTTACTACCTGGCTTTGCAAGTAATGGGAGCTCGCAGCTCCTTTTTAGGATATTTTGAGGTGTGGCAAATCAGTGTGTATCAGAAATCAGCCAGTAACTTGTTTACAGGGCGGGGTCTCAGGTCTGATTCCTTGGATTTGGGGTGAGGCTCAGACAGGCATCTTTCTAACAGGTGATTGGATGCAAAAGGTCTTTCCTAACAGGCCCTGGAGGGCTGAGTTGGGCCTGCAGGTGACTGTATAGCTGCTGGGCACAACTGACACAGATAAATGGATGAATAGTGTTTCTTTCAACACAACTTTTGACAAGTGCCGTGAGGTGATAAGTTCAAGGCCAAGATCCCCAAGGGAGACCTGGAGGGCAGCTCCCCTGAGTTGCTGGGGAAGTCCCGTCAGGTGCTATAAATTACAGCAGTACTCAACCTTGGCTGCAACCCAGAGCACCTGGGGGAACTTTTCAACCCATGCTTCCCAACCCCATGCCCAAGCCACCTCTCAGATCAATTAAATCCAAATCTGTGAGGATGAGAACCCAGGCATCGGCACTGGAAAAAAGGAGCCCCTCTCTGGGCAAGGTAGAAACACAGAGATGAACAAAGCTTCCGGGAGAGTGGGGAGGCTGGAGGCAGTGAGTAAGCGTTATAATGTCATGAGTACTCTGGGGAACCCAGGCAGGAACACCTCACCCAGCTTGGGGCCTCAAACTAT